>JAYJLX010059735.1:0-26266 GCA_036873525.1 Chalinula nematifera | reverse complement strand
TGATAATATTGTGCTTCCCCGTTTGATTATAATATTATATAATTTGTGTACTTACAGAAATGCAACAGAGAGCTAGTACAATGTAGGCCTGTGATGTATGGCTCATAGTAGTACAGTACACTAGTCAAATTCAATCAGCGCCAGGTCACAAGAGAACTGAATGAACAAGTGGTTTTCTGTTATGATCGAGCGGTTATGATTCAGATTCACATGCAGCCTTTATAGAGTCTATAAGTGGTGGGTGGTGCCTGCATGTGCCCTATATGCGCATGGTATAAATTTAATAATATTATTAATTTTATAGATGGCAAAAGTAACAATCAAAGTACTATTATTAAAGTATCTCATGATAGTCACACATCACTGCAATTCTTCATATTCACTGGAACCTCCGATCAAGGTTACTTTAAAGTCATCATCAACTTTCGGCGCATTGCCACTCCCCCCATTCCCACAATGATGCGATGGCAGCTGCTGCGATTTACGTCGTAGTTGAGGGTTATTCAGTAGAGTGATTGCTTTCAGCCATCGATTCTTGGCCTTTAGTGAAAACCTATAGTCTATAGACAACAAAACATACACTAACTGTTAATAATACTGTACATACAGTAGGTAGGTCATGACGAATAACCTTGTTTCTCCTGTGTGTAGTGGTAGGGTTTATCACTAGTCCTTCGACGCTCACTGGAATTTACTAAAAGGTCCACAAATACGTGTACAACAGGATTGTTCATGATTCCCTCAGTTATCATGAAGTTTCGATACGTTGAATATCCTATAGTTAACATACAGTTGGTTAATTATAAGTATGTTGGTAAATGTGACTATATTATTATAATGTAACCTCCATCAAAACTCTGGAAAGGCTTGACATATAGAACCCTGTCCAATCGAGGCATAACTAGAAACGATAAAACGATTCCAGTGAGCACACGTATCAGGTTAGTATACAGTCCTGTAGCTATGTTGTATAGTAACAGAGTGAACGTAAAGTAGTTGAAAATCCTCCTGTGAATTAAAATAAACAATAACACAGTATCACATGTACACAGTACATCTTTTCATTATCATCATGCAATTAAGAAAAACAACAATAATATTTTCAGGAAACAAAAAATCTAAACAGTACATTCATAACTAATTTTGTATAATTAAACTGGATGAGGGTTCACACTAAACATATTTTCTGTATTTTAGCCAATAATACATACAAACTATACTTATTCATTGAAAGTACATATAGCTAACCTGTTGTCCAGTGAAATTGTTGAAGCAAAAGTACTCTCTGATGTTAGAAATAAGAAATGGCACATCAACACTTCCACAAGCCATATACCGAAGGACAATGAAGCCATCGCACTAGACAAGGTGGTATAATTACATTGGATAAGGGGGGGGGGGGGGGGGGAAGTGAAATTAGCTATGCTAAACAACTTACACCATCAGGTATAAAATATAACCAAAAATGTCTGGTAAATAATAAACTAGTCCAAAGAATCCAAGAACTATAGCAAATAGCAAATAGTAGAAGATCCATCCTACATGGGTTGGTAAAGAAGGAACACGATGTTAACTGACCACAGCATCAACTATAGTTTAGAGTATAGCCAGAATGTTAACTTCTCCCACTGATTTTTCAGTTGGATAAATGAATGTATTACACCTTGCTAACAATCGTGAGAGGGTCTGGCTACTAGACTAAAATTATCAATATAATTCTATACCTGTAATCAAAGCCGCAACCTGAGTGCCTGCGAATCGAACATACGAAGTCTGGAAATAAAATAAATTTAGCATAAAATGTTATACATGCAAATGGCTATTTTCGTGTACAATAAAACCTCCATATAGGGGAACAGTATATAACACACTATTTGGCCATATAAATGTGCTCACAATTGCTTTTCTATCATTGTGAATTATTTAGTACACATCTGACTGTATACAGGAAGGTATAATGTAGCTGACTGCAAGGGAAATAAACTAACCAGTTTCAGTGATGGAAGGGAAACTCTGTGGATATATTGACACAGTTCACTCTGTCCTCTTCTTATCAACAATATTTCTTTCCTGAGAACATCAAATACACCAGAAGGGTAAGGGAAAGAAACAAGTTAGTTTACACAGCAATATTATTACAGCTAAAAAGGTAATCTATAAATCAAAACTTTACACAAGGCATCTCACACACACACATACAGACACTGTACACACACACACACCATATATATACTGTACATACATACACACAATGTATGCTGATGGTGACACAGTAGACTAGCCATTACACACATGAGTAACGGTCACCCCTAATCCATCCTATAATGTAAAGCTGTAAACACTATATACAATGGTTGGTTGATTGGTTGGTATGGTTTGAATCCAACCTGCAGCAAACTCCTGGAGCCCCAACTATAGCTTCTATGTATAAATGTTACTCTGAAAATCCAACCACTCTTTTATACTCAAGCCACTTTTTCTGGTCCCAAGGGTTAATTGTTAAAAATGGCCAGAATAGTGAATATTCGCTGTACATGTATATACTGTATTATACCAAATATTACGTACCTAATGGTCATCAATAGGTGTCCGAACAGTACAATGATCATTCCATTGGCAAAGAAGGAAGGAACAACGACTAAAACTGAAGGAATATGGTAATATAATTATACAGTACATGTATGTACTTATACCATTACTTTACCTGTTAGAGCAGTTTTCAAACTCTTAAGTATTTTATAACTGTCAGCATCATTACTCCCAAAAATGATATCAATGAATGGCAGTAGAATAACACAGAATATAACAGTAAGCTGGATTAACAAAAAATAGCAATAATAATAATAATTGAAAATAATGTACGTGTGTCATATAGTGCTGGAATTGTCTGTGAGAATGAAGTCATGCAAATTCACTATTGATGAACATTACTAACCTGTATCATGACAACAATAGAAATAGCAGTCGCTATCAGAACAGGTAATGGGAGATTGATCTCTGAAATTGACAAGAATACGTTTATACCAATTACACTATATCTCCTCCCCCCCTCCCCCCCATCACCCACTGAGACAATTCACTGCTGACTGGAATGCTAATTTTTTTTTTTTTGCATCAAAGGTCAAAGAAATCACCCATGCACACACTTTCCGCTGAAACACAGCTATAGTAACCTTCCAAATTCAGCTTAAACTTTTGTAGGGTTTCTTTTCAATAATGATATTCACAACTGACAAGAAATCCCCAACCAAAACTAAAGTAATAAACTATCTATACAGTATCATTTAAAGAGAAGTAAAAGTAATTTAAAATAACTTCACCCTATTTCACATAACAACAGATGTGCATGCAGTACTAGATATAGCATGCAGTCTGTCTTCCCTAAAATTCTAAAGTATTATGACAAGAATCCATATTTTAGGTAAAGTGCCAGTTCCAGAGTTAAAGTGTACTACACTAACTGTTCTCAGAGTATTAAAGTCCATTCAGGGTCGAGTTGAGGATTTGCTCCATAATGTATTCATTGACATTTACAGTGTAATAGTTAACATACTGATAATGTATTAAGTAAGGGGAAGTGCGTGGGCGGTGTGTCTTAAATGAATATCTAATGAGCAAATCCCCAACTCAAAGCGAACGGACTCTAGCTTACTGTCATATAGAGTGACCAAATCTGGACTTCTGTTAGAACTAAAAATAAAAATGATTGAATCTAATGATACATAAAATATGTGTTACTTACTGTTTCAGCAATGCTCTGACATAGTTTGAGTTGTTCAAAGATGGAGGTTGTTGGAAAATCTAATATAAAACAAAAATATTTAATAAATTTGATTTAGCATCATAGCATGCACAAGTTATATGCAGGCTTACCGCTGTCCTCCAGTCAGACACGCCCACTAATCTCCTACACTCCTTCAGTAGCTTGTATCCGTACCATATGATGACTACAAACACACAGATCAGCTGAGGCATCATTTGAAATACAACACTCACAACCTACACAATAAATGACACTGGATATACTATTAAATAGTAGCTCTTACGTGAATAGATTTTTCAAAAGCTGAAGGTTCTTTTAGTAGCATACCAAACACAGTGAGATAAACAACAAAACTACAGTAAAATCAGAATTAAGTGTTTGTTTTTTACCAACAATACAGTAAA
Source organism: Chalinula nematifera (assembly GCA_036873525.1). Taxonomy (NCBI): domain Eukaryota; kingdom Metazoa; phylum Porifera; class Demospongiae; order Haplosclerida; family Chalinidae; genus Chalinula; species Chalinula nematifera. Next base: position 22,099 of record JAYJLX010059735.1, on the reverse strand, counting down.
TTAGTGAAATGTTTGGTAAATATTCATGAATAGCACATGCTATACATAGAAATCAAAGCCCTTCAAACTGTGCAATGAAGAATATTTAATACACTGTGTTGACTTGTCATACTCAGAAAACAACAGTGACCACAGTAATTTCTGAAACAAGGCAATAGTACTGAATTTATGAGAATAAAGATCGAAGCCATTAAAGCTAATCTTTCAAAGTAAACGGAGAAAAATATCTTACAATTCAGTCAACAACAGGTGTTGAGCGTCCACCCATCAAACTACGGTCTCCCATGCATGATAATATGTACAGTGAGTACACTACTATTATACCTGTTGCTGTACAAGTATAATGAAGACATTATGCGTTACAAACTTTGTGCAACAAACATGTACATGAATGTAACTCACTATATGAAGGAGTATGTGAATCCAAGTACGTAGCCTACTATAGGTATAGGGGCTTCAACACAGGCCAACATGGGATATGTCACCATTACCAATATCAACACAGCAATAATCAAAACTATAGCTATAGAAATTACAAAATAACTCGATTAAAGTGATTGGAATACAGGTGATATAGACATACAATAATAATTTATTAAGCTGCTGGAATATAACTATAAATTAAAAAAAAATTAATATGATCTATTTCCGTAAAGTAAGATATAAAAAAAAATTACTGTTGAAAATTAATGCAAGTCTGTTCCTAACATTGGCTGCATGTGCTTTGAATCTTCTTCTAAAAATCAATTTATAGACAATCGCATGGGAATTTTAAGGGGCACAGTCATGGGCTACAGGCACACAAATGATAAGTTGAGCACATATTTTCTTCGCAATTGATTAGCAGGTGATAAATAACCATATAGTAATAATATACGCAATATAATACAGCAGCACATCCTTATAAAAATCAGGCAACATAACAGTAACAATGGCTTTGCATAGCCTTCAACACCAGTTAACTACCTGACACGAATGCCTTCAACCATTTGCTGCCCTCCACATCAAAATTAAACGTCATGACTATTATATTAAGCCACAACGAGCCCTGGGCAGCACACACTAATGAGTAAACCAATCGATGTCTCGGAGTTAGGAAATTAATTGGACTGGCGGAGGGAAAAAATGTGCAAAGAAGTATGACAATACGAAATGATGTATATAAATGAGGAGTTTAACTTACTATACAACACCTGGCCTGTCATAGCAAACACCCAAAGCACACTTTGTTCTCTTCTGACAGAAACTTAAAATAATCCAAACAGCCAACTTGAGAGAGAAATAGAGAGAGTAAATAGTAATATACACTAGCTGTTACTGCAAAACCTATCTCCACCCTCCTCTCCATACATAATTATTTATAGTAGCTAGAACTAACCGATAAAGGTAATAATATGAATACGAGAAGATTACTGAGATCAGCCATTCTTATACAAATAAAGCACCTTGATACGACACGGAACCACTTCGAAAAAGAAAATATTAAGATTCTGTCAAACTTCACTCTCGATATGAGGTGATCAATCAATCACGAGGGTACACAAGAAAATAATAAATTAATGCCCCACGTGACATCACATGCACTACTGATTGACTAGACCGGCCCCAGTTCATTCATATGGTTCATTGAACATTATTAAAATTCAACAAAATAATCACAAACTCAAATGTATGTATTATATAATAATGGTAACACAATCAATATCATATGCACTGGTATATAATTATATCGTGATGGGTGAGAATCAGGAAATAGAAGAGACTAAGTGAAAGGAGATTTAGAAGAAACGAAAGAAACAGAAATTAATTTGATAGATTTCAAAATAATTATTATATACAGTATTTATAGTATAATATAGTGTATGAGTATACGGCTGATGGAGGTAGCCTGGTTATGAATGGATCGATATATGCAATGAAGAGATGTCCTGAAAACAGATTGTCTGATGTAGCAGTATGTGTGTCGAATAGATTATAATAGAGGTCGTGTATTGGTTGGTAGTTATGAGTCTGTCGTCTGTAGCTGCTACTACCAATAGAATGCCTTGCCAATCATTCCCGTTACAGAGCTGAACCAACCGCCACCAGCACCATCAACTGCACCACTCTTCTCTAATGCCTAATATGATAAGAGAAAGAAGAGATAGTGATCATTACTGATTATGAATCATTAATAATGATTACTATACATACCCTGTCATCCTCTAGTTGCTTGACTTCATCGTCTTCAGGTAGATAATCTGGTAACTATAACATTAATAGAATACAGCATAATAAATTGTTTAAGTTGATAGCCTGTTCCATTCAAAACAATTTTAACAGCTATCCCCCCCCCCCCCCCATCTCACCCTCCTGTATGTTTTTGGGTACATACAGTGTCACTGCTGAAGCCCTGGTGTTCCTTACGTACCTTAACAGGTTGATTGTTCTCCTTTTCCCCGGAACTACCCTCTCCAAATGACAATAGTATCTAATAACAACAATTAATAAATTATTGTGAAAGCATGTTTTGTTTTAATTATACTAATATAATGCTGTATCAAGCCCCGCCCACCTCATCTCCGATTTCATTTTTCACCACCTGTTGAGCTGTCAGGACACCTGATGCATTAATCGTTTCACATACAGTCTAAACACAAACAATAAAACATACTCATACAATGTTATATATTACATGTACCTGAGCCTTAAGGTCACTGCGCAGTCTCACTGTACACCTCTGTCTGCTCAAGTCGGTAGTGAAACTAATTATTCCCTTTATTGCCAGCAACTGTCCCTCCACAACCGACCGGGTTTCCTAATATGATATGACTCATAACGTTATTAATATACTAAACCACACCCACTTGATTAGTGAGTCCTTGTATTTGTAGAACAACTGTCTTGGCTTTCCTGTTCGATGCTCCCAAGAAAGTATTTCCACTGGAGGGTGCTCTGGACTGTGTCAATGGTCTACAAGTACAAACAATAATATCATGAGAATACTATACACTAGTTCAAACTATATACAGTCCACTAGACCACACAGTATATATACATGTACTTTTAACAAGGGCCCCAAAATTTTTTTTTCCTACAGACTTAAACACATCTTGAACCTTCAAAGATGGAACACTTGAAAACATGCTTAGGTTAGAGTTTAGTTCGTAAGTGTTAATTGTTCGGGGATTGCACTATGTTACACAGCAGGTATATCTCAATAGAAGTTCATTTTGCTAACACAACACATAATGTCAACAATTATTCGTAATAATAGCAACGATGACAATGAATGAGAATGATATTACAATGTACCTCAGATTCAATTACAAATGTACAATAATGTACAATGGTGAATCACACACACTGTAATACTGCTATAAAATATTATGGGTACAGGGTTACAAACATTCACATGACCCCATGCATTATACCACTTATTTATATTGGCTTATATTACCTGAAGTGTACCAACATTTCTATCAACTAACAATTTCATCACGTATTTTATACATTACTCACTGTATATGAGTAGTAGTGGTATCGATAACTAACCTTGTGTTAGTTCCCGAGGGTGGTATGAGTAGGTTATGTACACTCTGGGCTAACTGCACTATCCTTGGGTCATGTTCCGCTGGTCTCCTCATTATGTTCCTTAGACTGATTATAAGTCCCACCTCGCTCTTCATTAACCCTCGGTTACTATGGACCTCAGCCAGATTATTCAATGCCTTCAGGTAAAACAAATAATTCAAACACTTGAAACACAAAACACACACAAATACACTATATACATGTATAATATGTACATGTATATTTGTATTGATATACGGATTGCCTACCAATTCAATAAATTAGCTACAAACATGTTTAATATGGCATAATTAAAACAATACACACAATATAATTAGATTGAAAGGTGGTTCCACCTAATAATACATGTACATTAGCCCAGCTTACTTCAAGAGCTGTTGCCATAACTTCAGGATTTCTGTTGTCAAGAAACACAACCAGACCTGGTAAACAACCTTGATCCTAAAACAAAACGGTAATAACAAGGGTAATTATGAATACTGATATAACACACATATAACAATATAATCCAGCAAACACACGTATGTACATGTAATATATAATGCCATATAAAACAGTATAATCCACTAGAACACATTATATACATGTACTGTATAATGTACAATATATAATACACTAGAACACATTATATACATGTACTGTATAATGTACAATATAATACACTAGAACACACTGTATTATATAATATTGTAATACATTACACAATCACAAACAAGAACACAACACATTACCTCATCTCCTATGTACATGTGTACATAAAATTGCCAACAAATAAGTTTACATTATAAATTGTTTGAACACTATTGAGTTCCTCTCCCTCCCTCCCTCCCTCCCATCTCTCTTACCCTGACAATGGTTGCTCTGTTCTTTGGATCGATAGTCAGATCACGAAGATCCCTCACAACCTGCAGCACATCCATTATAATATTGCTGAGAAGAGAGAGAGAACAGCAATATTAGCAACAATCACTCAGTGATCAGTGAGCCACACCAAACAATAATAATATGAAGAAAAATATAAACCCTCTGTCATTTATATACTCTTGTATAACTGGTCAACTCATCATTTTAATACTTAAACTCTGCACTAACGTATTCAGTGTATGCTAGAGTATACTCGCTAGCATGACAACTTGTTGACATGGTGATTTTAAAGGGGATTTGAATCAGTGTCTTGCAAACATCGTATTACACAGAGAAATGCAAACAGGGGTCAGTAACACACTACACACACACACACACTAACACACACTACGTCAGTCACTGCTCGATACAATATAATTATATTATTATACATAATATAATCTGAAGGCTCAGTAACACACTACACACACACACACACACACACACACACTACGTCAGTCACTGCTTTATACAATATAATTATATTATACATAATATAATCTGAAATTATCTGATATAATTCCACATTCTCGTGAGTTCAATTAACATAATTATTCTTAGGGAAAAAAAAACAAATTCTAAGCCATAGAAAGACATTGCTGTCTGTCCTGCACATTTCAAGAAGGATTAAAGAGCACATATAAATCCCTCTATACTTTCTTATCTTTCCACATTCACTTACATGCAGCAATTAACAGAATGAGGAAATATTCAATTCCGAACATAATACAAGAAGCATAATGTAAACCCCAATGCATAAGGTAATGCTATCGAATACAAAAGTTAATGCTATCCTATGGCCAATACATAACGTAATGGTAACTGTATGCTTATTAAGAGGATTGGTAAGGGCATGCCTCAAAGCCAATGGTAGAAGACATAGACAGGTACAGTTTTTTTATCAACACTTCAGCAATTAATACCGTAATTTAAGAATATTTCTGATGGCAATTGAGCTTTCTTTTTATAAAAATTTCATAGTTCATCAAGTAAATAGTGCATATAGTAAACTATAATTAATTTGCACCATTTCTATCACAAACGAAAATTAACAATTCTAAAATCACAATAATATATTATATGTCTTACTGCTCAAGTGATAAGGATCTTAATTATTCAATTTACGCTGAAACAGTACAAGCGAATAAACACCATTTAATCAATTCATTTGCATTGCACTACAATTCATATACAACCCTGGATTACCTACGTTATATAACAGTACTATCTACTGTGTAAGTCTACCAGCTTCCCTTAGTCTTCTCCAACCACATAAACAACACATTCATTGTATTATTACAACACTCATGGTGGACATCAAAACATTGGCCAAGCCCAAATAATCTTCACAGCACTACTTTCAACTGACTCAACACATAAGGCAAAGCCCCTAACTTATTACACAAGCCTCACTATACCACACTGGTCAGAGATCCAAGCAACATATAGGGAGGGTGGAGAATAAAATAATCTAGCCAAAATGCCAGCTACTCTATACAATTGTAAGTTAAGGGTAGGTACGTATTAACCCTGCTATCCTGGGTCGTACTTGTATTATAATACCTTACAAAGGACCTCAATATTACTTATTCATAGAATGGTCTATTTTAACTCACCTAGACTCCACAATAGTTGCTCAGTAGTTCAAACAAAGTAACAAACTTGCCTCAGTAAAAGTTCACAGAATCAGAATCACACACAGAACATGGTCACGTGACGGTCATGTGATAGGGTAATTAGGGTTAAAAAATTATTTTTTCGAATTTGATCAAATTTAGGTTTGCACTTTGCAAGGAAGGGCCGATGGTAGACTGTTTACAGAGATCTAACTGAAATAACCAGTGTAGTCTGATACTGGTAAACGAGAAGTAGAGCTTAAATTGGATACATCTATTTAATCAGTTCTGTACTACTAGCTCGACTACTAGTGTCTGGTGCTGGGAATCTGTTATCAAGATGTCTGCTTTAGTAGACTGTAGTTCAGTGGTATGTTTAACTCCCTTTTTTATGATTATATTGTTACATATAAGGGATTAGATTGATTGATTTGATCTGGGTACACCGAGTACTGTATACAGCCAGTCAGTCAGTTGGTATAGAGTGGGTGTGGCCAAAATAAAATGGTGGATGGAAAGCTAGTAGGGGTTAATCAATGAAGCAGTTAAATAGAGATAACAGTATGTGTTAAAAGGATTTAAAAGTTCATTGTGTATCAACCACAATAAATTATAAACCAGCCCTGATTATACATATACATATATATATACATAGACTGTTAGTATTATACGTTAATTGTTAGTATGTGCCGGCATAAAGCCATATTGTATCTTCATTTGTCAATTCCCAGAGGATGTTTTGAAGATATTGTACTACTATTATTGTTTAAAATGGTGTTTGTATCTTCCTTACTGCATTCACTACAAGCAAATGAACTAGGCTAAAATGCAGCTTACATTTCGTTATACTATAGACCTCCTATGGACCGAATCGTAGTATGGTGAGAAAGGTTGCAACTGTTTTACCAATAAACACAGGCCAGAGAATATTTGTTCAGGTAATAAACAGTAATTCTCCAGTACTATTTGTTAGTTTAATTATGTGATATATCCTCTATAGTTGCCTCATATTACTGGGTCATATCCTACATCACCTTCTGGTGCCAGGCAGGGAGTGTTTGATCTAACTTCACTAGTCACTGACTCTACTGCTCTCACTCAAACCAGGGAATATCATAATGAACACATACAGGACGATGTTACTCAAGAATCAAAGGGTGTGTTTAGAAATGAGAGTGAGGAGAGTTAAATGGAATAAGTAATATACATATGCAGCCATTAAGTATAGTATAAGAACATATCTAGTATTCCACATGTTGCCATAATGCTTATTTTAACAATGTTTCCCGTGAGTGAATCACTTTACTTTTCTAACCAGTTAAAAACACCTGTGCACATTTTGTTTAATGACTTGATACATATGTACATAAATTATTTTCTAAATTATTTTCCTTCATTAGCTTCAGCAACGAAGCGAATTACATCCTTGGAAGCTGAATTGGCTCGATTAAAGGCTCAAATTGCCACATACGCATTAAATGAGTCAGAAAATCTAGATAATAATAATAATGATGATATTGATGGTAAAGAGATATAATAATATATAGTAATCAAGTAATGGTTATTATGGTTATTAATACAGGTGCCCCGCCCCCTCCACCTCCTCCCCCGCCCCCTCCAGTATCCGTCCACACAACTACTCATCCAGTAAAGGTACAATACATTATCAATATATCCCGTAGTATAGTAATACTATACCTCCTGTCCACCATCCCTTGTATACACCCAGTCCACTACTAGTACAGATGAGTGTACCACTCCTGCCCAGACATCGTCATCATCCTCATCATCCATGGAATCGGTATTGAAAGACATCGGTAGTGTTAGATTAAGGAACGTTGGGTTACAAAGGTATGGAGAATTTATGACGAGCCCCCTGGAATTATTTGTTATTAAGTCCTTTGATATGATGGTTTAGATCACCTGGTGGTACCCCGATGAAACCCAAGCGATCATCTGAGGCACTTAACACCCCATCAATGGATGACCCAGCCTCAGTTATTGCTCACGCACTTAGGAAGAAGTTTTCACATAGGATATTCCAGGACTCGCCAGGTATCAAACTGTATCACAAATAATGGCTGCTTATGTACTTCTTTCACTGATTTGTAAATTTGTAGATAAAGAAAACCTGAATAGATCTGAGACATCGTTTAGTGAATTCGACAGTCCAGTTCGCACCGATGTTTCAACATCTAAAACACTTCAGGTACCAATGAACAATATTAGTTAAATAACTGGAGTTCATGAATGTTAAAGACACTACTGCCCAGTTATAAACCCTATTGTATATTATTTATTTCCCTTTGTTTCCATAGTATGACACATCATGAGAAATAGAAAACTTGAAGTTGTAGTATAATTATAATAATAAAATAATCTTTTGTTTTGTTTATCATGTTATTAATGTTATTTATAATAATTGTGTATACATTTCGAAATTTCCAAAGTTCTAGTGTATAAAAAAATCCACAAAACATTTCAATGTTGTTTGAAAGCATATCCTGTAGTTGTTTAATATGTCTAGTTTTGTTCAAATCTTTTAGCTAGTTCCTGTACGGGATTCAATGGCTTACTTGGGCTAGTGTTGTGTGACTTTACCGATAAAGGTTTAATATTGGTTGATACAGGTGGTGCAACAACTGTGTCCTTCTTCTTGCTTGGTAATGGAGGTGTGGCATTAGCTGGAGGATTCTTTGAAGCAACAATGTCCAGCTTCTTGCTTGGTAATGGAGGTGTATGAGGTGGTGTTGCATTGATGGTTGGCTTCATGCTCTTTGGGGGTGGAACAGGTTTAGGACGAACAGTTGGTGAATTCTTTATTTGGGATTGAGTTTCATTGTTGGATTTATCTATATTTCCATTCTTTTTTGGTTTCTGTTGCACGACTGGTGGCGATGGTTTATTCCCAATCATCACATTAACGTAGCTATGTTTGGTATCTGATGAAGATAGATCAATTACTGGTGCAGTATGTGCTAGTCTAAGTCTAGCAACATCATCATACTCTCCATCAGTATCCTCACTGTCATCATTGGCCTCACTAGAGCTGGTTGTTGTACTTTGTTGTGGAGTGGTGGGAATTTGAGATTGCTTTCGCGGCGATTCGATTTGATGCATGTTTCCTTCACTGTGTGTAGATGAAGCAATACTTGTGCCTGAGCTTTGTTTAACTCTATCATCGCTTTGAGACAAAGTTGGGTAGGAATCACGTTTAGCATAACCAATAAACTCATCTTCGGAACGATTGCTGATTATAGAACTCCTATTGCTACTTGAACTTTGAACCGAGGGTCTCTTGGTTTTCGGTACCACAGGCACACCTGTTGAACTTTGAACTGAGGGTCTCTTGGTTTCTGGTACCACAGGCACACCTGTTCTGTCATCATTTGTAGACGGTAGCATTTTCCTCTTGAGAAGAGGTGACTGTTGGTTCATACGAGGAGTTATAGAGCGATGCCTTGTGACTGGAGAGGACAAGGTTGGACTACTGGGTACTGGACCGAAATCCACTGGTTCATATTCATCTTCATCACCGCTCGAGTCGTCCTCATGTTCTGTGGTGGGTGTCGATGGTAAGGGAATTTCTCTATGAGTAATGCCGGGCCGTTTCGGCGAGCCTGCGGTTGTTTTAACAGGTATTGGCAGGGGATTCCTTCTCAGTAATGGAGAACAATTACTGATCTCATCCAATCCCGTTTCCACACTACAAGAACGTGTTACTGGTGTAGCATAGGAGAGCCGCTTTACCGCCTTTGAATATACACAAAGAAACATTGAAGATAATAACCAGGAAAAAAAAAAAGCATTCTAAAACTCACCGAGTGGCTTTCCTTCTCGTTTGCATAATCCAAAAATTTCTTATGCTGGGTAACCAAGTTCTCCATATCTTCAAGATCACGTACCTATATCATTAGTTATTGTAATATTATTATTATTATTGTGGAGCGATACCAGCTACTTTTAACTGTGACAAAACATACTTTAGAGTTGCCCGATGCCAGCAAATCTTTAGGCTCTGGTATCTTGGCACGCATATATGGTGCCTAAATGAAATTACCCATAATAAATTGTTTCTCTTCATCAATAATCAATGTATACAGTCATATCGTGCAGTGATCATTCTTACTTCTTCTTGTTGTTTCAATGGCCGTAAAAACTCAATAGGAAATCGACAATACCTGTCATTGACAATTCCCGTACACCAGTGTTTGTCTTCTTCACGTGTAATATAAGCAATATCACCAACCTGATATGGTACGAGCAGTATATAACACCCATAGGATATTAGAGCAAGACAGATGTATACATTAGGTGAATACAAATTTTATACTACATCAATCAATAATATATCACTCACTTCTAAAGTGATCGAGCCAAACTCCTTGTCCACAGTGGAATAAGATTGCACAACTTCAGCACAATAGAGAGCTGTATCTTTCAGGTGCTTCAACAAGGACTGTGATAAGTCTGACATCTGATCGCTGGCTTTATCTGATGTCTACAGCAAACAAGCAAACCCATGCTCTACCAGCATATGAATAGATAGATCTGAGTGTTATGTACCTCATCACTACCAGCTCTCTTTTTCTCTATTTTTTTCATAACATTTTCTAAAATAATATTTTTTAGTATTCATAATCAAGTACAAACATGTATAATGTAACTGACTTATTACATCAAACTTGGGAGCCCCATGACGCTTCCACTATTGGTTCAAATGATCGGCAGTATAATGTATGTAATTATATATACACAAGTAGTAGACTTACCAGTCCTGGTAAATGAAATGAAGTACTATACATAATTAGACAAAAATATGCATTTAGCTAACTTACGTTGAGACTTGGATTCTTTCCCCTGAAGGAAAAAACGAAAAACGAGTTAATTAATGTAATGTTTGTTATTGTAATGATACTATGGAATCATGTACAGCTGTAAGATTGGCATCAATGGCATGACATGCTGCAGACAGTGTATATGCATGCCGCCATGCATACCAGCCATACAGCTGCACATCAGCACATATTATATGCACATGCACACATACACATATATTCAACACCTCAGTATACTTACAGTATAGTCCTTGTTATCTGAGTTGATTGACAAAAAGAACATGTAGTAATTGATTTTAAAAAAAAATTGATAGGATTTATTATTATACCTTTGTTAGTCAAGGCTGTCTGTAATATAAAACATTATTATTTATAGTTCATGACCTTTTGTCTACATATTAGCTGACTAACTTTCAATAATATTGATAAATTGGTGTTTTCGCTTTCTTCACTAATGTCTAGTGGTGTTCTACCATCAAACCCTTTCATACCCAGTGACTGCTGTAGCGCATTATGGTCCAAATGCTCGGTCAGGACTTGACAGGTTTTCATGAACTGGTGACGAGCACAGAAATGCAACAGTGTTTCTCCTTTACTTACGTATTGACCTTTGGAATAAGGTATATACTAGTTAAGTCACGGCACCACAAGGAGCTAGTAAAGGAACCTACCACACAGATACTCAGACAAGGAGATTATTGGTCGATCCATACTTGGAAATATCTGAGCCAATACTTGGTCCACAATGTTACTGTCTTCGTTTACTCCTTGCTGTTCGTTTTGTATCAAATAAGCTAATAGGGGAGCAACAACTGCCACAGTGGCTTGCGATGCTGTGGCATGGTAGGGATCCTCTTCAGGAGCCAGCACGTTGATGAGCGTTTCCACTGGACTGAGCACTCTTAATTGGAATGGTGGGAACTTAGGCTCTTGGTTCACAGGAAATTTTGGGATCACAGTGTATATACCGTACATCTGAAAGGCTGTTTCCAGCAGAGGGGGAAATAATAACAATTATTCTAGCAATATCAAAATCAAGTGTAGAAAGCAAATCTACATATATTTCTTTAAAGCAAGACTGACTGACCTGGGAGTTGAGCTTTGACTGTTCTAGGTCCAAGTGAGGTGGTGGGTGCTCTTCCCATGGCCTCTTCATCTGAATTTGGGAAAATAAAGGTTACAGTCAGCAAAACTCCCTTTGGTAGATCAATCGGATATTCGATTATCAGCTCTTGTCCGCGTTGCTGCAAAATAGAAAGGTGAATTATTGCAACCCATAGCTATTCAGCTAGCCAGCTATTTTACTTACCCCAATTGTAACGTATGATGGAATTAGATTTGGGTAAGCGACATTCATTTTTTTCTTTTATTTCTGCTGTTTTTGCAATGCTGCCACACCCTACAGATAATTGTGGTTGGACAGTTGCTGGCTAGCTAGATACACCCCAATATGCAATTTGCATGCAATGGGTAGATTTGGGCGTGGCTTGTGGGTATTGCAAATTAAGCCACGCCCAAATTTTTACGTTACTATAGTTACGGCAAGGCTCTAGATCTCCATCATTATCATCACCAATTCACCATGCCTAAGGGCAAAGGCAAGAAGAAGAAGGATGGCAAAAAGAAGAAAGATGCAGGAGGAAAGGAGGACGAAAATAAAGCGAAAGAAAAGAAACCTTTTGAACTGCCACCTCCCAGTGATAAGGAAAAGGTTCTAAGAAAGGAGTTAGCAGAATTAGATATTGAATTAGACTCACTGAAAGAGCAAGTTGATATGCTGTATCCTTTACATAGTAAGATATGCCATCTAGACCTATTACTGCATGGCTTTAATACTACAAATAGGTCCATTTACTTGTATCACATATGAATATTCATGAGTTGTATCTAGTACTCCAATGCATGATCATGATGTGTTGTTGACCTTAATGAATATTTGGTTTAGCAAAGCTGAAAATGAATGGCTACAAGATGAATACGAGACAACGAAAATGGAAAATGTATGTAGTGTAACTTTATAGTGCATTTCAAACATGCCAGCATACGTACTGGTAGCAGTCAGTATATGCTGCATGGCCAGCTATCGGCTTAATGCTGATATGTTCTTTATGTAGCAAGACTATCAGACGTACTTATCGAGACGAGCACAGAAGAGACAGTCCCTGATTGTCTCTCTCGGGGATCAAAATAGAGTAGAACTACAAGAAATACAGCAACAGAAAGATGAACTTGTGAAGGATTATGAAGAAAGAAAAGCCGGTACTGAAAGATGAATGATGATAACCATGTATATCACCTTAAGCTACCATTGCACACATTGTAGTCATGACAAGCGAGCTTCAGCTTAGTGCTTGGTTCAGTAATACAATATTATAACGACTCATTAGATGTTATGGCCAAACATGTATTAATTAATGAGTATATTTTATTTATTCATAATCGGCATTAGAACTGAATAAAACACTGACAGATAAGGAGAGTGAGTTGAAGAAAGTTACTCAAGAACTGGAAACACTGAAACCTTATGAGGTATCCACTATACTCTTAAGCAGCCGGATTTACAAATGTAATACTCAAGGAACATTATGTTGACACAAGCTGGAATAGAATTCCAGCCAATACATCTATTCCAACCATAAAATGAGCCAAAGATCAAATCACCCGGCTTCCAGCATATTGTAAACCTGGCTTTACATGTGATTCCTTAAATTAATTGTAGCATTGTTAGTTATCATCAGTATTGCTTTCCTTCACTTGATAGACTCTTCAAAAAACACAAGAAGACGAGATTGCACATTTGGAACGGGAAATCGAAGAAAAGAAATTTCAGCATCAAAATCGTATTCGAGTGCTGAAAACGAAATTTTTACAAGAACAGAAGCTATTCGAGGAGCAAGCGGACCGTAAAGTTAACTCAATGTCAGAGAAAGCAGACAGGGTAAATTAATTAGTTTATAATGATTCTATTGGCAGTCACTGCTATAGTTGATATGCATAATAGATGTATAGTACAAATCATTACTACTGTACTAGATTATCAGTCTATTATTTTATACTTTCAAAAAATTATCAATGCATACTTTCACATGTACTGTATGTTTATATTTGATAGTAAGTCATGTTAATGCGGCATACAATTGAGTACGCACCTTTATTACATTGAGTATTATACTGAGTATAATTATTAATAGTACATTATTATCCTGCATGGTAGAGAGCTGCGGAGTGCTTAAAAGAAGAAACACAAAGAATTCGAGGAGAAAATCGACAACTACGACAAACTTTACAAGAACTGATTGAAAATACTAATAGATTAGAGGTATATAACATATCTGATACATACTGTAAAATGCTAAATGTAACTATAGATTTTATCAATAATGATTAATTTCCACACTGTATGTCAATGTAGTGGATCAGCTCTAGCATTACCCAGCAATCAGTGTTATTTGTACACAATGATTTGTTTTTTGTCGTTGTTTAGTTTCAAAAGAAACAACTGGAAAAACAATACCAGAAATTCCTTCAAGAGCACCAATTCAACCTCGAGCTACGCAAACTGAAAGGCTTTTGTGTTCCCAAGTCCAATGATGACAATCCAATGGAACCAGGATACAGCAGTGCATCTGCAACCATGGGTACTAGTTTACCAATGATAAAGAAGAAATAACTATTTTTTTAACACACACACGAAGTATTATGTGCCTACTGTACAGTTAATTTCAAATCAATATTATCGCATGCATTTGTATATTGGAGATAAAGACTGAACTATTATTGTGTTGTACCATATAGTGTACGTATACTACTAACATATCCTTGTAAATTGTTGATCAATAAAATCATTACTATAATACTGATGCCACACATAGTGCACGGCGTGGTTCGATTATATGGTGTTTCTGTTTATTATGCATTAAAAATTGATTATCATTCATTGAATTATGTCACCATTCACTATTACTAGTGTACACTGCTCACTGATACACAATATTCAAGCCATGTGTTACACACGTGCGTATGGTATATAATAATCAATTAAGCTCATATTTCCTCAAGTTACTAGGGCACTACTGATTCAGTTATACAATTATAACCTTGATAATATAATACTGATTCCAGGAAGGGATACGTACATATGTGACAAAATTATCTAATAATAACAGCGTGCATAATAGTGAATAGTATAGCTAGTGTACTCGAAGCCATATTCATGCGAATGATTAAATGAAAATATTTACTAAATTACTGCGAGTGTATGAAGACTATCATAACAGTGAAAATAACATTACATGTACATGTATATAATGTACATGCATTGAAAAAGTATACTTTTAGTAACACTAACTTGTATGAGTGTACTGGGCAGGATGTCAGCCCAAGGCAAAATGCCTCACGTCTGGTGTGGCCCACCCATACACTGTTGGATATAACTGATTAGAAGTTAATTAACCATGAACTTATTTAACAATAGGGAATATGTGAGAGAGAGAACTAATTTGTAATAATTCAAAATACTATCATGATAATTAAAACAAAAGTACAATCTTTGTACATATCTGTTGGCAAAAAAGCATGCAAAAAAAAAAAAAAGTGAAACGAAAATTTAAATAATAAACGAAAGACAATAGAACGCAGTAAATTAATGATAAAATTAGTAGAGAAACGAACATAATTTATAATGAAGCTTTTTTTGGGTTCTGCAGGTATTTTTATATCGGTCATTTTATAATTAAACACCAACTATCACAAAAGGATCACAACAAAGAACAACCACCGGACTTCTTCTTCTTCCCCTTCCCAACTTTCTGTGGCTGTAGCACCGCTCTAATGGCTTCATCAAACACTGTCTTGAGGCCTTTCTGAGTCAAAGCAGAGCATTCAAGATACTTGACTGCACCGATTTCTTTTGTCATTTGTAAACCCTAAACAGGAAGGAGAAAGGTCACACAAAATACAATCAATAAAACTATATACATTACTTCCTGAGATAACAGTAGTAATGAAACATATCACCTCTACATACGAGTGTATATGTATGTGTGTGTATGTCTTTGTGAATGTCCAAGTGTGCTAACCTGTGTGTATGTTACTGGGGCAAGCCGTTTCTCTTTCAGTTTCTCAATAGTTTCTTTATCATCTCTTAAATCGAGTTTAGTACCGACCAGGATAACCGGAGTGTTTGGGCAATGATGACTGACCTCGGGATACCACTGGAATAGTATAAATACATATAGCTATATCACTATTGTACTATAGTCATTGCGGTGTGAGGAATACAATGATTAGACTCACCTTGGCGCGAACATTTTCAAACGAGGCAGGACTGACTAGTGAAAAACAGATTAGGAACACGTCCTACAGTATAACAATAATAATAATAATAACATCAAACACAATAGTACTGACTAAAACTAAAACCAAGACAGGCTCAACCTGAAATAGTAAACAATACTGATTTCATTTTCAAAACTAAAAATCAATTCATCATTAAATAATAGTAATAATAATAAAGATAATAATAATAATAATGATAATAAAATTACCGTTTGCGGATAAGACAGTGGTCTAAGTCTGTCGTAATCTTCTTGTCCTATACATTACAACACACATAAAACATAACACACCACACAATGATATGATCTAATAATTATATAGCTAATAATATTCATTAACCACTATTACTATAGCTAGCTAGCTACTACTGATTGATTATATATTATAGTATATGTGTGAGTGTGTGTGTATATAACAGACTGACCAGCTGTGTCCCATAGACCTAGGTTAATAGGTTTCCCATCTACCATAACATTAGCTGAATAGTTATCGAATCTATGGAAATGAACAGAGTGTAGCTTATGCTCTACATACAATTATTGACAGGTTCCCCCCCTTGCAAGGGAGCAGAGAAATACGATAAATAGGCAAGGAAATCTGATCTTACTGTGTTTACTTTCATGCGAAAAAATAAACAAAAAGCAGTGAGCAAATATAATGTGAACCACAAAAGCCGAACACAAGTCGCTAGTTGATAGTGAACAGTATAGATAAGGTTATTCCGTAGACAAAATACACACATTTTAATATTCTATACAGTTACATTATGTACCAGGTAACTGGGTATATAAAACATAGACAGTGTTACAGTAGCACATGCCATGCAACAAGAGTTAAACAATATCATCAAAGGATTGTATTACAGGCTTATCAATTAGTGTGTGAGGTATACTAGTGACACACCCACTTATAGCAAGTACATACAATAAACATATACCCACCCACCCACCCTTTATACACTCAGTGTTGTTTACATGTAACAATAAATATACCAGACCAACGACCATTAGCTGTATATACATTTGTGGGGCTCATAATGAGAATACATGTGGCCTTAGAACTATACACAGATATACATAATATTCAATTATGATTAAAATTAATGAAATATTTTCATAACGAACTCACTCCAAAACAACACTGCCTGGGCTCCGTGAAGGAGAGGAAATGAGTACGGTCTCACAAAAATACAAGGATCACAGTATAATATAAACCAATCAGCATTTGGATTGGTATATTTACAGTATAACAACATAACAAAACCACGATTAACAAACAGTTCAATGGAACTAGAGAAACGACTACAAACAACAACCAAAATGGAGTCGAATCAATAACAATAAACCAACCACACACTTTCTATATACATTACAATATATAAACGTGAGTATATATTTAACACTAGTGGAAAGTGTTGTTTCATTACTACTTACACTGTAGGTATATATTCTCCCGGGAAAGCGTTGGTGGTATAACTGATGAGTAAACATGTCTTACCAACAGCCCTAGATAGAGAGGGAAAATAGGGAGGGTAACAAGACAGACAGACACCAAGATATATTCAAAGTGTGAACTATTACTAGTGTTGATTGTATTGATCACTACACACTTAATCAAGCCAGACTTCAAGCTTGAAAGGGTGATAGAATACATTCACTTCTGATTGTCTTTATTTTTCTATATTCTAACATTTTTGAAAAATATTATAAATCTATACAGTAGGTTTAAAACAAGCCATGAAACAAAGTGATAACAGCGATGGCTTGTCTATCAAACACAAGAAAATAAACATAGCCGGAATACTTGGAAAGAAAGGGTCAAACAAACATGGCGACCGTTCAGAATAAAACAAGTTTTCATGATCATTATTGAACGGTATACGGACTCACCCATCCCCCACTACTACACATTTGATGGCCTGCATTTCCTAGAGATTCCGAATCTTGAGTTATCTAGACTATTGAAAACGGCTAGCCCCCTTTTCTACTCTTCCTAAGGAACAAAAACGCACACTCGGGTATTGGCAAAATGGCACCCCTCCCCCGCAGTCAGCCGATGTATTTATATCGTGAGGCAATTTTTTACCATATTAGGAGTAGCTAAAAATAGATTGCTACTATTTTTTACATCAAAGGGTTATTACGTCAACAAAATGGTGAGTCAGTCGAGCTACATTATGGTTGACCATTTTCATCATTATTGTCATTATTATTGTGTATTAAACAGGCAGACCACAGATATAATATACACAGTCAACTTGAGCACTGTATGTAAGGAGTATATATTACTTTAATACATGGGTTTATGTATTATTATCAATATAAAGCCACACCCTCTTTTATAATTATGTGACTGTGATGGGTATGCTCCAGAGGAGGTTGCTCACGCATCATAATGACGCGTTGGTTTCTACCCGGTTAAAAATTCTGGCTGTGCTGAAGAATAGCAGGAATTTTTAACCGGGTAGAACCGGGTAGGACTTAATTGGATTTTTTGCTAATTTAAAACGCGTCATTATGACGCGTGAGCAACCTCCTCTGGGTATGCTCTATGCTCCATGCATTACTATAGGCACACCACAGCATATGTACATATTCAAAGCATGCATTTTTTAAATTCATTTGTGGCCTAAATTATGTAGTTTTAGTTTTTTATACATATAATACATGTACGCATAAGATGGCTGGGACAATTAAATTTGGTTTTGACCAGAACACTTTTTATGAAACTCAAGCAGTATTTTTTATTTTAGTCGTTAATTAATCAATCTCGTTTCAGCATGCTTTTTGACTATGAACTATGTCCAATTTATACTATTATTCATTAAATCTGAATTCATGCATTCACCCTTGTAATGTATACCAGTAACCCTAATCTATGTCATGACTGTAATATACTAGCTAATGAGTTGCATACATATATGTACGTACATATATGCATACATACATGCATATAATAACATGTATACATATAATAGATGTATTTGTATATGTGGTCTGATCATTATGTTTACGATGTTTTTCTTTAACAGCTAAAACTACCTAAAAATAATTGTGTTTACAGTATTTATCCATTAGGTACATACATTAGTATACAGCAGGCGTTTACCATAGCTTAAGTCACCTATATAATGTAATATACCAATGATTAGATTACCTTAAGTATATATATTGTGTTGTGTATGTGTGTATACAGTATGTATGGGGTTATATGAATACTAGTAGACTAGACTACTAGATGGAATGCAATTGTTTGTTGTTCTGTGTATTTCAGTGCAATCCAAGTACATGGGAACAGGCCATGCTGACATGAATAAATAGTGAGTTGCCAAAGATATTTTATTATGGGTTGGGTTGTTACTAAAAATAGAATCATACAATGTGTCTTGTATATATTGTTCTATTTTTATAACTTTCTTTCCTACTCTGTCAAAAGTAATCATATATTTCTCCTCATGTTTCCTCATGTATCAATACAGTGAATGGATTGTTAATCAACACAGGGATACGTTTGCCTCGTATATTGGCCATCATCATATGCTAGAGTTCTTTGCAGTTGCGGAGAACGAATCCAAAGCTAGAGTAAAGTTTAATTTCCTACAGGTAATCTCTACAAGTATACATGTGGTACTTGACTACAGTAGCCAGGGTCCTTTAGTTTTTTTTTGGAGTGCAAAATGTAGCGAATTATCATGTGTTTGTACAGCTGTGTTTATCCTATACATATGGGCCCCTTACAGAGCGGTTATACAGCTGCGCAAACACCAGCGTAGCTCTCGGAAATTTTGCAGTTTGCACTCCTGTGCTAATTTAAAGGGCTCTGAAATACGTTACAAGTCGTTAAAGTCGTTAGTTTGAACATGTTTATTACTTTTCTCGAGTCGTTAAAGACTCATTAATATTAATTATCATCAAATTGTACTAATTATTGCCAATGAATATTAATGAAAGCTCAAAACGAGAACATGCTTTATTAGTTTGTGGTTGTCATTATCAGTTTTTTGTGTGTAATTTCAGAAAATGTTGCTTCCTTGTGGGCCACCACCAGAGAAACCTGAAGAAGACTAACTATAATTATATATATAACTCATTAATCACATGCATGTGCTGGTTGATTCAAACATGCTCATCATAATAATTAATCTTTGTTTGATTAAAAACTGAACAAAACCATATTACACTCAATTAAAAAATAAACTGATTCATTAAAAAACAAACATATAAAATTGTTAAAAATTTCAATAAAAAATTGATTGATTTGAATAATATCTAACTCCTTTTCTTTTTATGTCTATCTGGTGGCTTACGAAGTTCATCTCTTGATAACAGATCAGCCTACAATTAAATTAAACACAATACCAAGCTAGCATTATTAAATAAGTATATAGGAAAGAGTCCATACATATGTAAACTTGTACAATATAAACATATAGCTTTATTCAAGTTGCAATAATAACCTGTCTGGTTGGTTCCGGTACTCTCTTCACAGAGCAAGCTATTACTAGTTTTGTAGCTGTTTGCAGTGACAGTTTATGACCTATTGAAATGAATACCGGATTCGGGGCATCATTTGATGTTCGTAAAACCTAAACCAGGAACAATTATGTAGAGTTAGTATAGTTATACAGTACAACCTCCGATAGTGGACACTCTGAGAAAGGGACATCGTATAATAAACCTCTCAACAAAGGACACTTGTCAGTATCCCAAATAGACTTGTCTAATACATATTGACCTCCGAGAAGAGGACAATCTCTCCATAAAGGACAAAGCACTTCAATTTATATAGGGTCCCCAAAGTGTCCTTTATTCAGAGGTTCCACTGTATATATATATAGTGGTTACAGTATAGGAGTAAGGTATAGGGTAGGGTAATCAGTATAGAGTGGTAACTGTAACAGTACATCATGTATAGGCCTTTAGTAGTATTGATGTACCACCAAACAGTTCAATAGCTTTTTTTTTTTGACAATAAATAAACTCAATATTAATTAAGGCAAGTGCATTACTATACTAGGTATATAACCAACCATCCAATGTCATTTATTTATTTCAGTAAATGTGTAGCGAACTTGAAGATTACATGTATTAAGTTCTTTTTTTTAAATTAATTAAGTGTGTGGGTATTACCAACCAGTTTTTCACACTAGCTAATACATATAGGATATATGTAGGATTAAGTGACAATATAATTACATATATCATACAGTTAATGTGCACTTACTCTTCCCCAAATCTTTCCTGACTTCCCTTTCAAATCAAAGTGGTCTCCCTTGTTCATCAATATTTTAGAAACCTTAAAATCGAATAAAAAATAAAGCAAGTGACATATTGAAAATAATTAAGAGTTGATTACTAACTTTGTCTCTGTGTTCGTCATCTTTAACTATTCCGTCAACATGGAACAGCTTCTTGGCCACACCCACACTAGGAATGTTGGACACTACGCCAAAATGGCTAGCCAACCCAAATCCTATTAACACAAACAACTACTAATAAACTCATCAATATAACTACTAATAAACTCATCAATATAACTCTAATAAACTCATCAATACAACTTTAACTACTAATAAACTCATCAATATAACTCTAATAAACTCATCAATACAACTTTAATTACTAATAAACTCATTAATATAACTCTAATTGCCAGCATACCTCGAGGGTGAAGAATTCCATTGCCATCCACCAAAATCACCTTGAAAAAAAACATCAGCAAAATAAACAATAAATACCACATGATGATTGTATTGAGTACCGTATAGCGGAAATATTTCGTGGCCCAAAATTTTCGTGGATTTCGTGGTTATCTGTTTATCAACGAATATTT
>JAYJLX010059734.1:22515-63848 GCA_036873525.1 Chalinula nematifera | reverse complement strand
TTGCATGCAATGAAAATCATTGATGCATTTTTTTTCAGCTTGTTAAAAGAGTACACAGCTTAAATTGCTAGATCTACATATATATAAGAGCAGACAACTAAATCGACTATGCTTCGCGAAGGCTCGCCCCAAATAATGCAATGCATTCGTCTAGTTTCAGTGTGAAGTGATACAATAACCAACCCTAATTAATCAGTGCATTAGGAACCTTCGATGATTAAACAAAGTTGTGATTTGAAAATTAAAATAACATGACATGTTAACAGGCTATTTACGATATCCAGTCAGTGGACTACGGCTCAATAGGTCCAGTATGGAATAATATCTGTCTTCATCACTAGTGGATCCATCGTCCTCTTCTTCATCACTGAATAAGGTGAACATTCTTTCTTCACCAGTTCTCGAATCTCGTATTTTAGTTAGTTCTTTTAAGGATTTCTTTATTGAGTTCGGAGTACTTTTGGATGTCTTGAAACGCTTTGGAGGAACAGTATATTCACTATACAAAATTAAGGATATGATATGAAAAGGGTTCCTGGAATAATCTCTCTCTCTAAATCTTACCTTCTATAAACCACATTTTCATCAGATGGCAAGCGGAACATAGCTTGTTGTTTTTTCCTAAGCGATGTTGCCTGGGTATGAAGGAATATATCCCTTTGGGGGGTAACACTATTTCGTGATCCTACTGTAATCTCCTTTCGTAAACCTGTATTAACTCCTATATAAAAATAACACTTTAATTTTTTTGAAACCATCAAACATTTTTTTCGTACTAGCCACACTAAGAGGGGGATGGGGTTTGCTTGCCTTTGTTAATGGTGTTCTTGTCTTTAGTTGATTCTCTCTTTAAACAATTGTACCGATTCCTACACTCTTCAGCAGAGTATTTGTCAGCACCCATAATCCTTGATACTTCCTCCCAAAAATCTTCATGCATTGCTGGTACAGAATAGACAACTCTAAAGGGGAATAAATCAGTAACTGAATGATAAAAAAAATTAATTAAAAAAAAAAAACAAAAAACAATGGGGTTATACGTACCTTTTGAGTGTAGTTATTACATTTTTATTCCATTTTGGGCTATTGTTTGAGCATTGCTGAGACTTGATTGTATCCTCTAAGTGTTGCTGGGACCCAGTTGTATCCACCGAATGCTGCTGGGACCCAGTCGTATCCATCGAGTGTTGCTTGGACACAGATGTGTCCTCCTCTTGGGACCAAGACATATCCTCTGAGTATTGCTGGGACCCAGTTGTATTCTCACAGTGCTGATCTGTTACCCTATTTCCTGATGTTTCACGATTTGTAACCTTACGCTTAGGGGGAAATACAAGTGACTTCTTCTTTCTACGATTTCTCCGCTTGCCTGTGCCAGCATTTGTTGATGATACGTTAACCACTGAAGGTCGCTCAACAGTGTCTTTGCTAAACGCTTCAGATGAGCTCTTGCTGCAAGCTAGTCCTAAAAGCTCTGCCTGTTTTTGGCCTTTTTCTTCTTCTTCAGTGTCTCCTATACCAGTCTGATGTTGGTCTCCTTCACTATCTCCTACACCTTCCTGTTGACTGCCTTCTTCACAATATCTCGGAACCTTTATCTGTTTCTTTTGAACATTTTTCTTCTGTTTGGCAGCAGGTTCCTCTGCTAAAGGAGTATGTGCTGTGGTACTTCCAGAGGGCTGTGGTCCATTGACCCACAATAGTTCACCAGTTACGGAGTAGGTGTAATTACATTTACCATTGGTCGTATTCAAGAGAACAGGCTTTATCAATCGGCCACTTGACGAACGCTACGAAACACAGAGAGCCATAAAGGAGGAACACATGTACACATTAAAATGTTTCCAATGTATGGACTAAAATATGACTGACCTTTAACGAAGACACAAAAAGGTCACTGGCTTTGGTTAAATTAATTGACGGTGTACACATCTTAATCTGATCTATACAACACAAGAAATACGTTACTAAGTTACAATAATTGTGGAAGCATACACTAACTTAATGGAGGTGGAGTCCTTTGTTGGGAGGAAATAGGCTGAGCATTTGGTATGCATTTTAATGGTGAGACTGAAAGGCAACTACATGTAATATAAATTATTAAATGTTTGATGCATGACTGACCGATTGGAGAAGATACAGTGATCTTGTTACTAGATGGCAATGGGGTGGAAGTGGGTGGTGGCTGTACGTCAGCCGTAGTGATCCTGGGTAACGAAGTTGACGGTGGCTGTATGGCTAACGATGGGGTTGAAGTGCTTCGTGTGCGTATTCCACATGACATGTGTCTATTAATGAAACAAAGCCTTGGTTTAAATGAGCCTTGGTTTGAAATGATAAGAACGAGTTAATAGTATGACATAATTAGTACTCACTTTAACCCAGCAATGTATAATTGCCAGTTATTTGGCAAGCCGTTGGTAAAGTATTGGAAGTAGTCTGGTTTTGTTAACGAGTTTAGCAACCGTTTATCAGGTTCACCGATCAAACGATACACAGATCCACTCTTGGATATCAGTGTTGAAGGAGGAACGGCCTTCCTAATGCACCCACTATGCCACCTTTTGTTATTGTTACTAAAAAAAAAAAAAATCAAAGCCAAATAAAATGTATTTGAGGAGCTGCATGTGGTCACCTACGATGTAATTCCTTCAACTATCACATAGCCTTTAGCCACCTTTAGGTTCCAATTACAAACATCGTACTCGTTCTACAAAATAGACCACTATACTATATGTA
Source organism: Chalinula nematifera (assembly GCA_036873525.1). Lineage (NCBI taxonomy): Eukaryota > Metazoa > Porifera > Demospongiae > Haplosclerida > Chalinidae > Chalinula > Chalinula nematifera. Next base: position 61,109 of record JAYJLX010059734.1, on the reverse strand, counting down.
CTATACAACACAATACCAATGAGTTACAATAATTATTAATGGTGTGGGCCACGCCAGCTAATGAATGGTCGGTCCTAGTGCCCCCTGGCCCTGGCCTTATATAAAGTTAATTAACCATTATTAATTGACCTGTTTACTAATCTCTTTGTCATCACAAATATAGGATGGTTTTTTATCTTCTTTACTAGTTCTAACATCTTCCTGCCCTTTGATTCGATTTGCTCTCAATACATTAGAATTTTCTTCACCATTTGATGATTTAATGTTTTTTTCCACGACAGTTTGGCAGCCATCTGCAGGCTCTGTTTCTTTTCCCTTTTTATTACTGGAAAGGGTTTTACTGGTAGCTTTACAAGTCTTACGAAGAGTTGTAGATGGAAGTGTGGTCGACTGGACACTTCTGCTCCTTAAATTGTATGGCATCACCTATCAACCACGGTGAATAATACGAACTATAAGTACTTCTCAGTCCAAAACAATACTAGTCTACCTTTTAGTCTTTATCGCTTACTCTCTGTTTGAGTATCTCACTCCAAAATGACTCGAGAGACGAAAGCTACAAGTAGACCAAGATTAGACGAGATCAGTGGAGCTCACTGGAGTATGCAACAAGGACTCAAACAAGGAGCCAGGATCTAGGAGCACTAGCCAGTAGCCACTAGGAGGGGACTATCTATCTGCAATGGCTGTCTTCGAATTCGAGAATCCACTCATTGGCACTCAATCCAGACCAGTCTGCCACTGCCAGTCCAATGATCTAGCAATATAAATAGATAGAATCATGATAGAATTTAGTCAATTTACCGCGCTAGGCGGGCATGATTGCAGATTGCGCATGCGCAATCAGAAATTTGGCGGGAAGACCTCGTTATTAAAATTATTAATGTTTGTTTACTTTAACTTAAGTTCAGTCTCGTCTCTACTCTCTAGTCTCTTGCTCTCTGTCTTAGTGTCTTGAGTGTCTTCACTCTTCAGTGTCTTGAGTCTCTTCAAATACTCTATTAGATCTACTCCTGGCTGTGCGTGATTGTGCTCTCGTTATTCTCTCTTTCTAAGAAATTTCTCAATTTTAAAAGTAGATGACCTAGTAGTAAGATGGCAGTTCAAGCAGTTGTTGAAAGAACCACAAATAACCAAACAACCAACCAACAAATCACACCAACAGACACTACAGAAGAAGAAAGCTTTGGTCCCCAGACAATTTCAAAACTAGAGGTATTATAAAAAAGAAGTATATTAAAATATATACCCCTAATTATAATACCCTTAATTAATTATATAGGGTAATGGAATATCTGCTAGTGATGTTAAAAAGTTGTCAGAGGCTGGTTATCACACTGTTGAATCAATAGCATATGCTCCTAAGAAAGCCTTAGTGACTATTAAAGGAATAAGCGAAGCTAAAGCGGATAAAATACAAACCGAAGCTTCTAAACTAGTCCCCATGGGTTTTACCACAGCAACTGAGTTCCATCAGAGAAGGTCTGAACTTATCCAGTTGACTACAGGATCAAAAGAACTCGATAAACTATTACAAGGTTAAGTCTTTTGCCCCTTAACATTCAAATGAGATTATATTGTGTGGATTTCAGGTGGAATTGAAACGGGTTCTATTACCGAGATATTTGGCGAATTTAGAACAGGGAAGACTCAAATATGCCATACTTTGGCTGTGACATGTCAGGTATATAGCTGATGGTCTAAAATACTATAAAAGGCTGCTCCATTAGGGGTTAAAAATAGGGCATGCATGATAATTACGTAATATTAAAAAATTTTCACATATGCATGTAAAGACTACTGATTCACTTTATAAATTTAATCTAAATGTAATAGAAGCAAATACACAGAAAGAGTACGAATCGTTAATGTAACGTTAAGAATTGAAAATTTTTCAATTCTTTGCGTCATGTTAACAATTTGTACTTTTCCTGTGTATTTGCTTTCATTACATTTATGTTACATTTATAGTGTGACTCAGCCTTTATAGTTATTGTGGGAAGAGCCATCGGGGGCGTAGCTTAAATATATGTATATTATCGATTCCCATTAGTTGCCCATTGACCATGGTGGTGGTGAGGGAAAGTGTCTTTATATTGATTCAGAAGGGACATTTAGACCGGAGAGACTACTTGCTGTTGCTGAAAGGTAATCCTGTGTTTTGACCATGTTTCAGTATTCAGTTGGCATAGATTTCTAGTTTACAATATTGAATAACTTTCTCTTAAAGCCATCAACAAAACCAATAATGCAGGCAATAAACCAACACTCAGTTTTTTTTTGTATTGCCCTGAGAAAGATTAGATGTACTAGTTGAAACGTTAGTTTATTGCGTTATTAGTTTTATTATTGGCTTCAAGAGAAAGCTGTTCAATGTCTGATATGCCTGTCCTGTACGTTAGGTATGGGCTATCAGGTTCTGATGTACTGGATAATGTAGCCTATGCCAGAGCCTACAATACTGATCATCAGTCACAACTATTACTACAAGCAGCTGCCATGATGTCCGAATCAAGGTGACTACTATATGTATACAAATGTATTAGAGGTCCAGCATACTAATGCATGGTTAACCAGTTGCCTGTGTGGTTTTATTTAATGGATGTTACATGGTGCCAATAGAGTAAAGCCTAGTTCACAATGCTACGTTAGCTGAGTATTTACGTAAATCGTGGGGACAATTTGACCATTTATGCAATACTTATGCTGGAATAGACTAGGATTCTATTCCAGCATTAACGTAACATTCTGCTAGCGTCATATTGTGAACTAGGTTCAGTATACAAGCTCCTTTCATATTCCATTACACGTCTAGATACGCCCTGTTGATAGTGGATAGTGCCACTGCTCTATATCGAACTGATTATTCTGGCAGAGGTGAATTAAGTGCCAGGCAAATGCATTTGGCTAGATTTTTAAGGACACTACTCAGATTATCGGACGAGGTTTTTCATAACATACTAATTAATGTGATTCATAATTATTATGTTCATTTTTTTTTTTTGTATAGTTTGGTGTTGCCGTGGTGATAACCAATCAGGTTGTTGCCCAGGTTGATGGTGCGGCTGCAATGTTTTCAGTTGATCCTAAGAAACCAATTGGTGGAAATATAATAGCACATGCTTCAACTACAAGGTAATGTTAAAATATACAGCCAACTCTAGCTCTATTTCAACAACCCTGAATTCCAACCTGCAGCCAGTCACTGGAATCCTAACTATATAGTTTTTATGTGTAAATATTACTCTGCAATCCAGCCACCAGTTTATTCTAGCCACTGTTCCAGATCCCAAGGGTTGTTGTAATAGATTGGATTTGTGGGGGCTCACTAAAGAGTTCTATTATTTGTTCACAATTGTGTATTTTGCTTAGATTGTATTTACGTAAAGGAAGAGGCGAAACAAGAATATGTAAGATATACGATTCACCCTGTCTCCCTGAGGCAGAGGCAATGTTTGCCATTAATGCTGAGGGTATCAGTGACGTTAAGGATTAATAATAATAATCTATATAATTATTATATCATAGTAAGCAATATATTTAATTTTTGTCAACCAATTTTATTGTTTCTGTATTATTTTGTTCCCTGTAACACTCGAGTGCTTCGTGTTTTATTGTCGATAATATGTAATTATTAAATTTAATATCACCTTAAGGCCAGGATACACGATGCAACAATGTTGCGTGCAACATGTTGTGCAACAAAAATCTTACCGTGTATCATTGGTGTGACAGGAGACTTTTGTCGCATGCAACATTGTTGCATCGTGTATCCTGGGCTTTAGATCTGTGAAAAAAAAAAAAAAAATTGACTAGATTTAGGCTATCACGTGATCTAAAGATGGCCGCTTTAAATTCTGAGCTCGATTCTGAGGCGGATAATACGAGGGACAATGTCCAAATTGTTGAAGAAAGCGACAGTGCAGGCGAATCCGGTGAAGAAACAGACAGTAACGGTGCGGAGAATGATCATGACAACTCCTCACAACAACAAGAACCTGTTGAACAGACAAATAATGAACCCACTGAGCTGCTGTCCACACCACCCACTCCTCAAATTCAGCCCCAACTCCCTAATTTGGCCTTGCAAGCACTTGAGAGACTCCGTGCTGCTGCTAACAAGAGAAAAGAAGACTCTCCAGATGATTTTAGGCCTTTAAAGAAACGAAGAATAGGGAAGAAAAATGAGTGCGAGTCTGATGATAATAATACCGATGCTGATGAGGTGTGTTTAATACTAATTAATTAAAAGGTGTTTGTTTAATTAAAATAGTAATTGTAGGGTCAGTGTTGTTCTATATGTCTGGAACCATGGTCCAACTCTGGTATTCACCGTATTGCTTCATTAAAGTGTGGACATTTATTTGGATATGGGTAAATATACAATATACATCAGTCATTAAAGGGTTAAACAATAGGTCATGTCATTAAAGGATTAAAACAACAGCGATTTGTACTTGCAATGTTTTTTTTTTGTTCTCTTGTTTTTTTGTATCAAGATGTATTGATAAATGGTTAAAGACCAAAGATGGACGCTGTCCTCAATGCAATGGTTTGGCAAAAAAGAAAGACATTCGTGTGATATTCGCTAAAAGTATCAGTGTAGTTGATACCACAGAGAAAGATAGGGCATTGAAGGTAAGGAGAGAGAGGAAGGAGAGAGAGCTATATACGCTTAAGTTTATTGTTATCCAGGAATTAGAAGAGGAGAAGATGTTACGTATATCGACACAGAAGTCTGAGGCTCAAACACTCCTACAGTATCAGCTGGCAAAGGCGGAATGTGACCGTGTCAAACAACAACTAAAGGAGCTACAAGACCAGTGAGATACTTACCTTGTACTATTAGAGACATTCATATACTATACATGATATAGGTTGACACAGTATCGTACTTCAGCCAATATTAATAATACTGATGAAGGGGGTGTGGCTTCTAATACTATTGTCAAACCAGTATCTGATGGTGGTACGAATGGACAGTTTGAGCTGATAAAAACCATAGCTGTTGTGAGTTTAAGACTTTGTTATGTGACTTTATTTACTGACATCATGTGATTGTCATGTGACCAGAATGGGAATTCCAGAGTTATGGCTAGCAACACTCATTTAGGAATGATGGTTGCGTCCAAGAAATCCACCAATCAGCTTTATCCTGGATACGGGCTAATTAAGGTTAATTAATCTATTAATTAATTTCAAGAATTAATTATTGTTTGTTTTTTTAGATAAGTTCGTTTGATTTAAAATCAAGTGAGTTTGTTCCCATCCATCGAAACGAGATTAGAGACATAGTGTTCAGCCCACGTAAAGGAGACGCTCTTACTCTAACAGCTTCTGTTGACAAGGAACTAAAACTGACAAGCATGCAAAGCAATACGGTAGTTCAAAGGTAATAGTAATTATAATCCAGGCAAATTATATCTGCAGCCATTAATCAGTCAATCTTTGTATTGAAGTCCACTGTTTCCTTGTTTTTGTAATTACAAAGTATTTACTGCTGACTTAATTATGATTTGATAACATTTATAGCTTTCGGATTCTAACCATTATAATATCTTATATAGTTACCCATTGCCTTGTTCATCGTGGGCGTGCTCATGGAATCAAGACGATTCTAATTATGTCTATTGTGGCTTAACCAATGGGTCCTTGTTGACCTTTGACCTTCGTCAGACAAGTGGTCAGGTTGCCGATTGTAAAGTACCTAACCGATCGTGTCCTGTAACATCATTAAAATATGTTCCTATATGTAGAGCATCGTGTTTAAAGTTAGTATTCGATAATCTCGATTTTTGTACCCACACCCCTTATTAACATTAACCTTCAAAACCACACCCATTTCATTAATTTTAATTATATTAGTTGTAGTGGCTTATTGATGGGAACATTGGAAGGTGCTATATTCTGGGAAAGTGACACTGAAAACTTGAAACCTCATATACTGGATTCACTGTGTGGTAAGGTCATAAGGTTTCGTAATAATTGTTATTCATTAAAACCTTATATTTAATAGGACCGTGTATGAGTGTTTCATTTGAATCCATCAGTAGACATTGTTTATCGTCTTTCAGGCCTTCAAAGAATAATAGCTTTAAAAGCCGTCACATAGTGAGTTGACCTCCTTACATTAATTAATATAATAAAATCTCCTTTATAATGGGCATCCTTGGAGATTTTTCGCAAGTGTTCTTTAAACTAAAAATTTTAAAGTATCACTCATAGCAAGAGAAATCAGTAGTATAGAGAGGTTGTCCTTTATAGAGAGGCTGTTACAATATTTTAGAAGTTGTATTACTTTTTATGGCAAATAGTGGACACTCAGTATAGTAAATCTGGACAAAGGACATGTGTTCTTTAAGGTTTTAAATTCATTTCAAGGACAACTTTTCTACAAAGGACAAAGCACTAGAATCTATATTGATACCATTTATACGTAGTATTATAGATTTGTATTATCATTGTATTGTTAGTATATGTGGTATTATTTGTTAGGTATGCCAGTTACAGAATACTCCAGTAACTGAGCCGTTCTCTTGTAACCCGTTACATTCATTTGAGGGTGGATCGTCTCATAGTGTGTTATACAGGTCTTTACTGTTCCAGAAACCATTTTCCCCTGGCAAACTTATGGTGGCTTATGGCAATGGACAGCACAATCAGGTGAACTACAGATGGTCACACACACACCACATGAGGGAGGGAGGGCTATAGCTTATTGGTGTTACAGCATTTAAAGCTAATGCAAGTTTGTTTAGTCCATCACACAAGATCAGGATTCTTGTTTTTTTCCAAAAGTCCAAAAAATATTTATATACTTATTTAAGGCTTGTTTAAATTGTCTTCCATTATTGTATTTTGTAGGCTCATATTTGTGATTTCTCTTCAACTTCGGAGCTGCAAGTGCTGAGGACTAAAGACGAACCCTGTCTGGATGTATCAATTTTAGAGGGCGAGGCTGGCAACACACCCACTTTATTAAACTTACTTACAAAGTCAAAGCTTCATGTTTATAAATGGAACTTATCATAATGTATGTACCCTGTATCAGCAGTAAATATTGTATTGTTTTATTCATTGATTGAAAAAAAAAAAAAGAAATCATCAAATGATACAAAAAAAAGGGTCTTTGGATCAAAACAAAATTTAGTAAACAACAAAGGGGCTAAATGAATAGTATAATTACAGTAATACAGTCCCTGGAACAGGACAATACCAAAAAAAAAACTAACACTTTTTAAACTTATTTCTTTAAACTGGTTTCTCTCACACACGCAGTCTTAAATGGACAATTTTGAAACAGCATACAGTGATTTAAACGGAAAGGGAAATAGGCAGGGGTCAGATAGTGACTACACCATAAAATAATTACAGTGATAAATGATAGGGAGTGGATGGAATGGTATAAATACAGCAGTTAGCTATAATATATATAGAACAAAAAAAAAATTACAACGGAAGTAAGATGGATGGGATGATATACAGTGCTGTTGTGAGCTGATGGATGAATAATGTAATCAAGTTAGGTCTAAGTAATTAATGTATGATAATTAAACAAGGTTAACTGGGGGCATACGTGACTGATGGGTAAGTGGGGGTGTGATGTAATGGAACTCATGATCAGTGCTTTCTATAGGAGTAATAATGTTTCATACAAATCTGGAGGGGTTAATGTAACACTTACACTGGTTTGACAATGTGGGATTTCATATGGGCAGAACGACTTTTGACTTTTGGAAAAATTCTATAACAAAAAAAACCCCACGTAATTATGCAATAAGTTATACAACAATACATGTTATGTTCGTAACAAACACTTCTTTAACAAATGCCTACTTTTTTTTGCAAAATGCAGCGTTGTTAAAGTGAATGAGGTTTAAACTTTAGTATAAAGAGAATAACTAAACCTACCTCCCACACCTGTTGCATGGGTAATGTCCTTCCCTATCTGACGGGCTGGCACTCGAAACCTTCTTACTCTTGATCAAAGATGACTTCCCATGACTAGGGGATGGGCGGGGACTGGGAACATTGGTCACCATAGTTTGGGCGGGGCTGCGAGGCTGTGGTAGATCCATTACCATTGTCTTAGCTATCTCCAACTGATGATGTCTTATCTTTTCTTCTTCTTCCTTTTCTTTCTTTAGCTTGGTTAGAGTGTTGGTAGCTGAGTTGCTGGATGAGGCGGCAGGTCCTGCAGACTCCTTACTTGAGGAACCAGATTGCATGTTTTCAACATCTGGCTTCTTGGGATACCAACTTTAAAAAAAAAAAGGTAAATTCTAAAAGCAAATTAACTCTATTAAATACCTTCCTCCATGGACTCTAATGTGACCATTTAGAGCAAATATAGAAGTATAAACCTAGTTATAAACAAAATTTAATAACTGATTAATTAATTACAACCACACCTACTTGATTACACCCAGGATATTTACATCTGTACTCCTGTACTGGTGTGCCATATGAGGAAGAGATCAGAGGTGGTGCCCCCATGGGAGGTGGTACCAAGCCTCGTGGAAGATTCTCCATCATCTCCATTGAAGGGGGCTTCATCTTATTCTTACTTGGAGTTGGAGTTTTCTTTTCTGAATGGGATGATGTAGTAGATGTTTGATGGACTGACACTACAGGCGCTTGTTGTTGTTGGTGTTGAGTAGTGTGCTTTGAAGTGGGCACAGCTGGTTGATTAGCTTCAGATATAGGGGGTTGTTCGCCGTTGGTTGGCGGCGGTTGTGGTGGTAAGGGATTGTCAGCCTCATTGGATCCAGATGATGTTGAAGTAACGGAAGATGGATGAACATAAATGTCTCCGTCTTCTTCAGAAAAAGCCTATAAGAAGACAAAATATGGAGTAAAACAATGCTACATATAAACGTACAGCTGATTTTTGTTGCCGCCTTATTTAAGATTAAGAGTATGGCCCCTCAATTATTAGTTATAATTAGTTTTAGTGTGTTTACCTCTTCACTATGATGCCTGTTCCGTCCCCTATACTCATCAGAACAGTATTTCTTCCACGAATAGTAATATTCAATTAGGTCAGGCATTGATTTAGAGTCAAGGTGATTCTGAATTTGGTGGAACTGCTTACGATGGACACGCCATGCTCTTCGAAACTGCTGTCTCTCTTTGGATGTCCACCGTTTGCTTCCTGTTATATTAAACTTATAATGACACATCTAGTTATAAAAAAAAATTATATTAATTAACTACCTGAATAATTGTAATTAGCCATGTTACTGTCAGGGGCTACCATTGTTTTCCCCATCACCATCATCCTCACTGCCTCCTATTAAATTAAACCCAAGTTAATTAACTGTAAGTTAATTAAAGGGGCGCATAAAATTATTACCTTCACCGATCCCTTGACCTGATGAAGGATGTGTAATCCTAACTCCTTGTTCCTTCCGCCATGAGGAACAGCAGGAGAGCAAGCTAGCTCAAGGAATCCATCAATGGTGTCTTCATCTTCTTGTAGCAGGCCATTCAATGGTGCCCAGACAAGAGAGGCTTTACCACTTTCACCTTTATCATCATCACCACCATAAGGACTTGCTCCTTCCTCGAAATCTATTGGGTTATTTTAACACCACTCTAAAATACACACTACAGATTGTAATGAATGTATATTCATATCAACATATATAAACAAGTGTAATACTGGCAATTTTGTTTCATGAAACATTTTTGTACATGTCTCAAGTGTTGAAAATGAAACTACATATAGTGAGCATATTACGATTGAACTGTTGGCATGGGGACGGATGAATATGCATGTATTTCAATGTAAATTTATATTGGATGGGCAATCAAAATAAAAGCAAACTACAGTACATGCAGACAATATAGTAACATGCACAATCAATACATGTACAACTAACACATACATTATAACAATAAATGGTAATGTTTAACATAGTGTGGCAATATAACCTTTGCATTGAGGCAATTCAGCTTGGAAGTTAGGTCCTACGTTTATTTTACTGAAACACAAAGAAAGAAGATAAATAAAAAAATTAGCAAGCCAGACACCAATAATGGCTTACGGTTCCAACAGCTCCTCTTGTTCTGTCACCCTCTGATCGCTCACTACTTGAATCAGGAAATAAAGACAAATTATATTCATTAATTAGCTTAAGTAACATGATATTTTATTTAGAAATACAGCTACAATACACCAGATAAAACACGTGCAAAACAAACACACACACTGGAAAAAAAAAAAAACAAGAGCCACAACAACAAAACGGTTGGCCTATTTTCACTTACCCTTTCTCTGAGGCCATATTTTGCTTGGTGTTGAAACATTCTCTGTGTTGTTAGTCTCCCCTATAGAAGAGGTGCTGACTACACTTGTGTTGAGATTACTGGTACTCGAGGCAAGCCTTTCGGCACTGCTTGATAGCAGCATGAGTGACCGTGCAGGAGACAAGATGGGTGGAGGGGTGTAAGGGGGAGAGAAAGACTGGAGACGCCTCTCGTGGGGAAGGACCAGCGGTGTGGGTTTGTTTTTGAATCCGTTTCGTTCAATTCTCTCCAGCTCTTCAGCAGCCCTGCACAAATCATCAAGAGTACCTGCCCGTGTAGTGTCAGTGGTGGTTTGAGAATAGGTGGTGGAAGAGGACGATTGACTGGAACCCTGTAATTATAAAGGACTATTACCACTATACTACCAGTGCACTAGTATACAGTACCTTGTTAATACCATTCTTAATCAATTGCTGTTTATTGCTGCCATGTTTACTGCTGCTCCCTTTCTTGCTGCTACCAGAGGAGTGTGATTCTTTAGAGGTCTGTTGTTTCTCAGAGTTATTATCTGTGTTGGTGTTCCCCCCTCCTTTAGTATTACTGGATGTACTGCTGGTTCCTGCAGCTGATGTACCTGTTGCCAGTGCTTTCTTCTCAGCTGATTCCCTGGCTAGCAGTTGTTGCTGTTGCCTGCTTTGCATTACTTGATACGGCTAAACAAAGTGACAAAATTATTAACCCCTTACTCTCCTTAGATAAGATTATTAACCCCTTACTCTCCTTAGATAAGATTATTAACCCTTTCCTCTCCTTAGTTAACATTAATAACCCCTTTCTCTCCTTAGTTATTAACCCAAACTAGTCAACATTATTAACCCCTTATTCTCCATACTTAATATTACCAAGTCTTACCCTCCTTGTCCAATCGAATCCTCCGTGCAAGCGCATGTGACCATTCAGGGCTTTATTGTTCTTGAAATGTCTACCACACTCAGGGCAGTCAACAGGTTGACTCACACTAGTACTATACCAAAACAAAAAAAAAATACTAATTTTTACACTCGATCAAAAAATTTTTTTCACTAACGTGGAATCATCTGAACTTATTAAATGCAATGGAAACTTGGTCTCCTGTAAAATAAAATAATTATCAAAATTTACTTTGACAGAAAATTTATTTTACTTTGGTAGTTTTGGCTGTCGAGACTGACGTGGGCGTGGTAGTTGCTGGAAGAGTAGGAGGAGCCGGGGGAGGGGGAGCCTGATGTGGTGTACCCTAATTACAATAATATAATAACCTATCATTGGTCTGGTATTATAGTGGTTTTGAAATTCGATGAATTGCGTTAATTGAAGCGGATAAAGTAACACATCAAACGCACAAATTGTGCAACAATGAAAAATAAACCAAGCTAGGTAGACAGCAGCACGTGTGGGTTTCATTATTCCACTGTGGGGGACATACTCATTCAGTGATTGGCTTTACCTGAGGTTGGGGTGGTGGTCCAAGGTTCCACTCAGCGGGAGGTGGTAGAGGGGGCATTCCCGTGCCGATAATTGGAGGTGGGCCATAGGGAGATGGCAAAGTATATACAGGATAACCCTGGCTTAGTGGAAGGGGCACGGCCATACATGTTGCTAACAAGGGAAACAAATTACATTAATTAATTGCAATTATTTCATTAATTTTAATAATTTAATTATACCGTGACTGGATGAAGGGGTGGAGCTTGGCGTGTTGGTTGAAGTGGTCACACTAGACGTAGCGGATTCGGTCACCTAAAATGTGAGAAACATCATGTGACAAACATGTGATTAACAACCCCACGTCGTGTGATCAATACCTGCGAGGTTGTGGTAGTATTATTAGCGGATGATGCCGTACCAGCTGGAATGGATTGTACTGGATAGCGGGCGAACTCCTCAGCAAACCGTGGATAAAGCTCCGGCGGAACACACTCAGCTGGGAAGGGGGGAGGCTGTGGGAAGTGGGGACTGGTGGGTAACATGAATGGATACGGTGGATTAGAGAACGGAGGATAGCCAGAAAGAAACGGGTGTGGCATAGGAAAAGCGTGATGGAAATTTTGTTCATCAAGTGGCGAGAAACGATGCGTGGGCGGGAATGGATACGTTGGTTCAACAGGTACAGCTGTAGTGGTGGTTGGCTGTTCGGACGATTGCTTAGACGAGGCAGGACTAGTTGAATCCTTTCCTTCCCCATCTTTGCTATCTGTAGATTGAGACGAACGGTGTCGAGTTGATGTGTCAACAGCCTCAGAAGGTGGGCTACCGCTGTTATTGGATACATCAGTAACACCGTCCTTGGATCCATCCTCCGTTGACTCAGTATCCTTTGGTTTGCTATCACTCGGTTCAGTATCACTGCCCTCTTTAACTTTGCTGTCTCTTAGTTCATTTTCTTCTGGTAGTTTATTGTCTGTTGGTTTGCCATTGTCTTCCTTCTTCTCATTAACTGAATTGTTTGTTCCAGTTTCTTTGCTTGGTGTCATGGCTGATCCCATGCCTTCGGGCATTTCTGAAAATTCGTTAACCATTTCTTGAGAACCATCCAAATCCTCACCTGATATAGAAATGTCTTCCTTCTCCTCTTTTTGTTCGCTAGTAGGCGTGCCTTCTGAAGTGGGAGTGGTAGCTTCCTTTCCTTTCTTTTTAGGTCTACCTCGTTTCTTTTTAGTCGGGGGTACCAGTTTGCTGATACCATCTTGTTCGTCAATGCTTGCTTTATCTGTTATGTCTTCACTTTCCTCATTGATTTCTTCTTTAGGTTTTTTAGTGGATTCCTCATCGTCTCCAGCTGGCTTACCCCCTTTACCTCTCCTTCCTCTGCCACCTCGTCCGACCTTTCCTTTAGGGCTGGATTTAACCTCCTCAGATTCAACACTTGCTTCCTTCGTATTTTCCTGTTCTGTTTTGTTTTTCTTGCCTGATGGCAATTCTTGATCTTCGTCGTCATCGTCTTCTTCCTGGTTCTTTTGCCGCTTTGGCCGTCGTGGCAACTGATGAAATTGTATCCCACCTTTCTTTCCAGCTGCCGCAGCTCGAGTCACTAACGCTGACTTCCCAGTCCGATTAGTCGAAGCTTTACTACTAGTAACTTCCTCTGATTCCTTTTCTAGACTCTTGTGACGCTTCAATCCAGCTGCTCCACCAACTCGGCCACGCCCTCTAACAGCCCGTTTCTCCTTCCCATCTGCACTACTTTCCTCTCCACTTGGATCTTCCATGATGGTGGCTGTTGATTGCTGGGTTGTCATCTGATGATCACTATTACTTGCTGCTGTGTTGCTCTGCTTTTTGCCCTCTTGCAGCTGTTGCTTTGCCATTTCACTGGAACGGCGGGTACGAATAATCGAAGGATAGGTGATATTGCGGGAGTGAATCTTGGATTTAGGACGAACTGCACTCGACTTGACTCCACCGTCATCTCCAATCTCATCAAAATCCTCTCCTTCTTCTTCAACCTCGTTCGTTTCCATTGATTCAGGCTCTTCGATAGGTTCAGGAGAGAGTGTGGCTTTACTAGGTGTTCCACTTACAGATTCATTTGTTGATACCTCCATCTTTTCATCACTAAAACAAAAATACATAAAAAAACCCCAATAAAAATGCAAACCAAACAGACCTATAATTATGCAAATATATTTATTTATTGAGATTAAATAAATAAATCGAAAGAAAAAATTACAGTATACTAAATGTTATTGTTAATAAGAACAAACTGCTTTCAATTGTTAATAACACTTCCTACATGACAAAGGGATGTGCCAGTACAGCCTCTAACCAACTGATACACTGTACAGCAAATGCAATAACTATTAATAAGTTCTTTTTGTCCAAAGCTTAAAAGAATTTGCTTGAATGTTTATTCACAAACAAAATTGGACACCACAAAGATTATGAAAAGCATGTGAGAAATCAACCCAATCCTTAAACATAGTTAGACATGTGTCAATCAATAACAATCAATACGTATGTATTATACCTGCAGTCCACTTTATTGGGGACGTCAGTATCACCACTGCATTCCTGGGGCTGGTCCACTAAAACAGGGATATAAAGGGCTAATTATAAAATGTTAAGTAATTGTGTATGTTTATCTAAAAGTATAAGCATAAAATATACACACACATGTCAGAGAGTAAGGTGTGTGTATGTATGTATGTATGTATGTTATTAATAGTAGCTATACAGCAAACATAGCTTGCTAGCTTGTCAGTAAACATTGTATTGTATAATCCAGAGCTGATAAGCATTGGGATACTGATCACGTATGTATAGTTTAACTACCAGGAACCAGCAGCTATTCAGTATTGTACATGAGCTACACCTTTTACTTGCCCATTGATTGAAACGAAAATAATTTATTTAATAGAAAGCTACACAATAAATAAGCTTCTTGTCATAATTTTGATACATGGTTTTCCAATCAATAAAAAAAAATTTTTTGCTTACAATTTTTTTTTTTTTTTTACAATGAATGTTTGCATAAAATATATCTCCTGAGAATTGGATCCCATAGTACAGGGTTTGTGCAAGTTATCTAAGTAAAATACAATTAGTAGAAGCATCAGCTATATACAGGTCTGTCATTAACATCTCAACTTTGACAAGTTGTTCCCAATTTATACCCTTGCTAAAATAAAAGCACAAGAAGCTGCAAACTTGATCCAATGGTGGGAACTTTATATACCAATATTAAAAAAGAAAATTTTTTTTTTCCTTTATTTTTTTTTTTGTTTGAGCTTTTTTTATTACAGGCATGCTTTGTTAACCTCATGCAAAATGTTACAGCTCTCGATTATAATCACTTCCCTTTGAGATATTCAGGAAATGTGTGCAAGTTGGCAAGTGGTTATTCTAATTAAAACTCACTCACCTACCCCAACCTATAATAGGTGGTCAGCTTAATGGTGACAGGCAGTAAGAATGCAAGCTTGTAGGGTTAATTTCTCCGACACACAAAACAAGGCAGGTCACCATACAAGGGTTACATAAAAAAGGGAACAGCTATTTTAAACTGGCTGGAAGCTCCACCTCTAATACAGAATAAGCATATAAACTGGTTCTTTGCATAAAGGAAATATGTGCAATGGGGTCTCTTGAAATAAGACTGCCTGTCTGCTTGCTTGCATATACTTAAACACAATATTTCCTTTTAGTTTCAATAACAACAACAAAAAAATAGGAGGCAATTATTAAAAAAAATACACACACAAACATGTCCCTGGACATATTTGTGTCAGCAAAGAGTCTATTGAGAACGAGTAAAGGTTGATTGCAATGCTATTTTGACAAATTACACATTAAAATATACTAAATAGCTTAACAAAGATGTATCCTCACTTGAGTTTATCAATGGCTGGTCACATCCATCAGCTATTTCTGGTTCACTCTGTCCATCGACTTTTTCCTGTTCCATTATGCTATTCTTAGAAGCTGGATATAACAAAAAATTTTTAAAAGGTGAAGAACAGTTAGTTTGACATAATGCTATTGTGTTTTGATGAGACCCAGCTGCTGTAGCACAAACCTCACCTTCTTCTCCTTGTTCACTAGGCATGGTGTCAGTCAGGGTGCCATTAGTAGGGAGGTGGTCTGACATATTGTCAAAAGTGCAAAGGGGCAGTCAGTAATGGTTGTTTCCCTTCCTAGAACTAGCTCTTCTGCTTGCTTTTTGTATCTGATAGAAAGAAAAAGTACCAAAAATCAAGGACACGTTTTTTTTTTTTTTTGAAATCTAATTGCTTTCAATCTTTTTTTTTTGATTGTTGCTCGCAAAGAAAGGCTAAAACCATGCGTACTCGCGGTAGAACGTAACATGCACTCTTTTAAACCATTCTGGTGAGGGGAAAGAACTGAAACCGCCGTTAAGAACGACTGGCTGATACCAAAATTATCGTGAGACACAAAAGGACCAGACGCTGAACAATGCACAAACACACACACAACCAACACACAACACACACACCGCTTACTTTTCTACGCAAATCTGCTCCACACAGCTCAAAACCGAGAACTCTTCGAGTTTAGACACAATTTTCCGATCTCTACGGCAGCAGCTCGCTCTAAAATTCACACCACCAAGCAGCTCCAGCCAGCTCAAAAGCACACAGCTAGCAGCAACGGTTTTATTTCACTTGCTACACTAGCGGCTCGCTTATTTGTGGTTTCCGGTATGCGACAGCAACGCTACGTCACGACCAATCACAACCGAGCTGGGGCTTTTTGCTGGATCTTTGCTCTTTTCTGTCCAATTATTTACATGCACTTAATTATATATCTACATCTTAATCTATAAAGCTAGGTTGCCTTTCATTGCTAATCTTACATTATAGAACAAAGGACAACTGAAAAAAAAAGAAAGATTGGAATATAAATAGCAAAGAAAGATAACAGGTCTTTTTGTGTAATGAAATTTACAAAATGGCGTACAAAATGAAAAAAAAAAACTATTATATTCGTTATAAATTGGAGTGATAAAGTAGACAATTATTATAATAATACGTATATATAATTATAATAGCTGTGCTGAAGAAATATTATATATGAGTATTATAATATATTCTAATATTATTAAAACTATCACGGAGTGTTCCTTGGTTTTTTTATGTTGAAGATATTGTTGTTAAAAAATACATTCATTTTTTTAAGCTGAGAGATTTAGATGAAGAGGGTGCAAGAGATGTTTTAAGATCATAGTCTAATTTTAATTTATCAAGCTGCCGCCACAACTCTTCTCGATCTTTATCTTGTTTTTCTTCTCTAAAAAATAAGAAACAAAACTAAACTTGGGCCAAAAAGGCAGTAAGTATAAGTGTCACACAGCATGTCAACAGGCTAATACAAAATTGCTTCCATAAATACAAATTAGTGGTTAGGAGTTGTTTGGAGCATGTTCAGTGACTTGTTCTGTGTCCAACTGCATGTACGTATGCGTTCCTAGCAGGTGTGTCTGGTAACAGGGCGCATGGGGTGTTGGTTGGTTAACCAAATATTCTAGTAGGCTTGTATGTGAGTAAGTGACAGTGCCAGAGGCTTGTGTTTCGATCAGAACGAGACTGTGTCTGCGTGTGAATGTGGATTTACAGGATAACATCTGCGTTCTGCTATGCTCGGAGGTCAATTTCAAGGAGTACGTTGAAATAGAACCAAGCTAGCGCAAAACGTTAAGTCCATATATTGCTAACATCAACTTCCGATCATAACAAAACGCAAATTTAATATTGCAAATTTGCCTTAAGTATCATGTCTGTATGTTTGTGAGTGTGTACGTGTGTGTAAATGTGCTGATGCAAAACTGAATGGGCACATGTGATCAAGCACATACTTCTGTCTGGCAGCTTTGTAAGAACTCGTTAATTCGTCAAAAAATTTGCTGTTTATTGACATGAGCGTTTTAAGAACGTTATAGACCATTGAAACAATCGACCTAAAGAGAGAGAGAGAAAAGGAAGAGGGGAAGAGGGGAGGGGGGAGGGGGATGGAGAAAGAAAGAGAGAAAGAGAGAGGGAAATAAAGAGAGTGAGGAAGGTTCATGTAGTGTGCATCAATAGAGAAGAAGGAAATAGTGAAATTTAACAGGAATGCAATTCCATTAGAGGTAGCTGACAATTACCACAAAACTATTAAGATGTAACTGGACATAACTGCATTAAAGACCTACAATAATCACACCATACACACACACACACAATATTCATACATGTACCATTGCTATACCACAGGGGAGCTAGCTAGGCTTAGATATAAGGCTGTAGTACCAGTTTACTATAGCCTATACTGACTACAACAATAGTCATAACAAATAAACCCAAAAAAAAAAAAATTCAAATACCTGAAAAAAAAAAAAAGAATCTCAAGCAAAGGCTTTAACAATTATCACATTCAATCTTTTCCATGAAAAAAATATAACAGATTTCTCTAATTCCCGTGACCATCCACGGAAACAGGACACAACATGTTACATACTTATTCCAGTGCTCCTTTGATATCTGGTAGAGAGCGTCGAACATGATTGGCATTATAGTCTCATGGTTCTCCTCGATCAGACTCATTATGTACTCGTTGTTGAAAAAATAAAGTCCCCTTTCTGCAACCTTTTACAGAAAAAAAAAACCACGAAGAGTAAATGTAAAAAGTTATTCAAACTATACAAAGTAAAGTATTATATGACACTCACAGAGCGTTAAATTGACAGTACTTGAATAGAATTCAAGTCCATTTTTAAAGTGCATAGTTAAACATAATTATATATACCATTAAAAGGTCCACATATTTTACAGTAATAACACAAGCAAGGCTAATAACGTACTTACAGATACACACTATATAATGAACTATAACTGGCCAACCACCCAAGCATAAGAGTATTTTAGCTGACCATGCACTATGCATGTGTGATGGTGGTGGGCCAAGTGAGTGAATTGTGCAATTTCTTTGATGAGAATATTAATGCAACATTCATTTACACTCCCATTGCAATAAACTGGTGTGACTTTAATTACAAGGTATGCACTATGCAACATGTATGAAAAATAAGGCCTAGCTATAACTGGACATAACTAAACTAACCTGAAATTGTGGACTAGAGACACATTTTGCTAACTGCGTAAATAACGGTTTCTGGATCTTCACAAACTGTTGTGGATCTACGACATCTAATATTTCTTCGATTTCCCCTAAAAACCACACCTCCTTGGCACTATTCGTCTTTGGCCAAAATTTTATTAGTCCTACAACAACCTATTAATGTAACAAAGGAATAAGGGGTGTGGTTAGGGGTGTGGTCATACTAATTGGCATGACTACAACGTACCTGTTCTGTTAATTCAGGATCTTTTTCCAGAAACTGGACAACACAATAAGCCAGCTGTATAAAGAAACATCACATTTTTGATAGCATAATCTCATATATGTATCAATTACTCAAACATATATACAAACATAAACTGAAATATACTAGAATATACTGAAAATATACTATTGGCCAAACCTGAGCCTGATACATATATAATTATATAAACATAAACTGAAATTTACTGGGATATACTGAAAATATACTATTGGCCAAACCTGAGCCTGATATTGAGCTAGTGACTTTGTCTTGTGGAGAGGTAGCAAAACTCGAGTTAAAAATGACTTGTGCTCCACTTTAAGTGGTAAAGCAAATCCATTTATTATACTATAATAAAATAATAGTATGTTTAACCAAATAAGTCACTATATATATGCACTCTAGGTTACCTTCCCAGAATCTCTAGTAACTCTGCAATGCCTGAAAATTTCTCAGTTTCATAAACAAAGCTGGAAAAATAAAAAAACAATGAACAAAGAGATCAGTTGGATTAAAGAAGATTTTTATTACTTTAGAAAAATATAATTTATTTGTTTCCTAATGAAGGCTCTGAGACCGAGGAACTTTCCGTATATTCGATGGAGGATGGTCTTCAAATAATCTCTCTCTCTTGGGTCCATTGAATCAAATAGCTCCAGTAATTTTATGACAAAATGTTGATCGATGTGCTTCTTTGCAATTGATGCTTGCATTTCGGGACTTTCAAGAAATCTCAGAAAGAATGCATAAACCAACTATGGAGAGAGGGGGGGAGGGGTCAAAGGAGGGAGAATTAAAAAAAAATTAAATGCCATTAAATTTAATAACCTCTAAGTGAGGCCACGATGCTTCCATTGGGGGTTCGTCCTCTTCGGGATCATACTCTATCCCGGAGTCAACTGGAGGTAAAGTACGAAATGCATTCACCTGCATCTATAGAAAATTAAAAAAAACAGTCAGTAATAACTTTGATAGCAGCTGGAACGCTCAAGCGCACTCAAAAACACAAACAGTACAGATGAGCAAAGATATTATTAATCGAAATTCTTCTGAAAGCCGACAACTAACATTGAACTAACTGTTAACAAACAAATAGGAATTTGGAAAGTCATCGTTAATATCGATATCATTAGTATAATAAAATGATGATAATATACTAGAGTGCATGGAGGGTATCAAGAGACCACTATCTCTTCATCCTGCTGTACTAATATAACTATAGAAAGATGACTTTGCCAATTCCCTCCGTTAATTGTTGCAAAAGGTACAATCACCAGCTGCTATGTATTTTAGCTGCGTTAAAGCCTGGCTTATGTGGGCAATTCGTCCTTTTAATACAACATTTACAACGGTAAAGCAGGATTCTATTCCAGCGTCAACATATAATGCTAACTAGTGTCATAGTGTGAAATAGGCTTCATAATGCAATATTGCAAACCAGGCTGCTTTATGGCAAATTTACAAAAATCATGTTTACCGAGTGTTATAGCATAAAATACATGTGCAATGTTTGACCTTTATAACCAATCTCTTTAGAAGTACTGATCATATTGCAAAGCAGTTTTTACTTGTACCAAGCTTTTTTTGAAATACCAATTGGAACCCCACCTCTTCCCCCCCCCCCCCATACCCTCCCCTCTTATACCCTTTACCCCTCCCCTTCCTCTTGAGGATTACACTTACCTCGAATATCTCACTCTAGTATTACTAAAATATGTTTTGACATTTTCAAATGAACAAATAATTACATTATTCAAAGACAGTTTACACAAACAACACATGAAGTGAAATATGTGATGGACTTGAAACCATCAAAATACACATACTATTGATAAAGTTTACTTTACAAGTGAGCTTTAAGAAAAGCATCAAAGGAAATACATTACACATGTATGCTTAGGACTGTATACACATTGAACATTTCCCATTCATTTCTATAATTATTAATCCCTTCACTCCAGTTATTTGACTCAGCCCACTAATTTATGCATTTTAACCCCTTCATACCCAACCAAGTTACTGACTCCGCCCACTAACCAGTTTAACTACTTCAGGGTATATTGGCTCGGTTATGATCCCTCTGAAATTAGTTATGAAGTCCAATAGTTCGTTCAACGCAGCACGTTTGATTTCTTTAGCTCTTAGATCAGCCATTGGGTCCAAGAAATCGAACAAGAAGCAACATTGCTTTATCTTTTGTATCATTAATCCTTCCCTCTCAGTTTGTGCAGCGTCTAAAACAACATGGCCGTGGTTGTGACGACATTACAAGACACACTCTCCTACCTACCTTTCAACAATGGGAGGGGCTTATAATCTGGCGGAGGCTTCTTTACATTAAATCGTGACGAAGATTGTGTCTGAGGATTTTTTCGAGGAAGGTGGGCCATTTTACGAAATGGGTCCAGGTGCTGTCCTGTTCCGGTGCCCGAACCCCCTCCTCCTCCTCCCAGGGGAGGTGTACCAGCTTTAGGAGGTACTCCACCAGCAGTTTTAGAACCCTTTTTACCAGCTCCAGCTTTAGACTATGGGTAGAATAAAAATAAAGGATAAAACTTAAACAATTAAAACATTATATCAAAAGTAAAATATGAAGCTTTAAACAATAGAAAGTTTGGTTTCAAGTAGATCATGGTTATAAGATATAACTTCATTCCCATATACAGCAGTATCATTGAATCGACCATGATGGTTTAAAGTACATGGATTTACATTTAGCGCACTTACAATTGGTAGCAGGCAATCATGAAACAATATGAGGGATGAAATTTCCACTCTTTTTAAAACACTCTTTCCAAAAAAAACATCTGATTTTCAAAAAAAAACCTCCAATTAACCAACCACCTTGTACATTTACGAAAGGTGTTGTTAACCTTGAGACCACACCCGTGTATGCAGTAAAGTTTCCAAAATCAAAAATAAAAAAAGACTGTGCTTACGTGACCGACAGGAAGTGTATATTATATACTTTTGCTTATGTATAGCTTTACACTTTACACTCCTTACCCTCAACTAAGTACATGTTATATATATAATATATTATAATATATGTATATAGGCTTTCTAACGCCCACTATATACATATATACCAATCGTTCAGACAATTCAAAAGAAGAAAAAAAAAAAAAACCCATCAAAACAAATCTACTCTGACACCAAAAACACCTGTTTAACAATCATAACTACACACTGGATAATGTTTACATAAATAAGGTAGTAGATTTATTTGAAACTCACCGCCATGGCTGATCCCTTACACACGAACCGGAGACTTGTTTGAATATCAACGTTTCTTTACTTTCTTTCCCTCCTTGTTTTCTGTAAGTATTGTCGTTTTGGGGCGTGAATGGCTGGGTTCCGTCAACAGACGCAGCTGCTGTCCTAAACACAGCGAAGGAGAAAGTAGTAGATAATGCTTATACGCTACAAATCAACCCTTTAACGTTGCAGATGCTAGACCAAGAGTACGGAGAAGGAAGGACTAAAAATCTAAAATACCACCAGGTTGTAGTTTTGATGATTGCTTTGGTGCCACGCCCATGCAAAAAAAAAATCGATCGAAAGTAAAATGGGTGTGACCGTACCAAATTTTTTAAGTTGCAAAAGAAGAGCGGAATTTGTGAAAATTTTAATGTTTGGTGAAAAGGCAGTCGAGTTATTGCGAGAATTGAAGCGGTCTAGAGAAGGAACTATACCTTCTTATAATGAAGACATTATTCGCCAGGTATGCTATCCCAAATAAAAGCCATTGCACAGTGTAAAAATTTTAATGTTTAAAAAAAAATTCACATACCTGACTTGTTTGTGATCAAAGGCATTCCTTCCTACTGATAAAATCATACTTATTTAATGGTTGAGAGATTACTTAGTATATGTGTATATTATATTAATCATAAAAACATCATAATCAGCAGGAAACACAAGGAAGTTTATAAATCTACCTTACTCTATTAAACCCTAACCCCACCCTACCTTACGTACCTAGACAAGCCACAGCACAGTGCAATAAAGTAAATCATTCATTTTTATTGCACATATTATAGGTGATTGAAGAGATGAGAGTTTTATTCGATCAGAACCAGCAAGAGGTTCGAGCCACTACTGATGGAGAGCAGGGTCTCCTATCAGGTATTCAACTTCGCCATACTTGTCTCGAGAGGAACCACAGATGTCTACTGGCGTACGTTAACTCAAGATTACAGCGTGCTCGGCAAATGAGATGGGAGGTGGGGGCCATTTTACCTGAACAGTTCCGATCATGCCTTTGTGAAGAAGAAATTCAGTGGTTCCAGAAATACAACAGGTCTCTTGGAGCTTACATGAGGGCCGTGGGGGGCGGAGACCTTGATCTCACTCTATACATGACTCCACCCAAGAGCCTCTTGATTGAGGTGCGGTGTTTAACGGATTACGGTGAACTAGTAACAGATGATGGATCTGTGATACAGCTGAAATATGGCAGCCAACACCATCTACTGAGATCACAATGTGAACATTTAATACGACAAGGAGTGCTGGAACATGTCCAATAATGATTATATTGTATTAATATTATCTATGATTATATTTTAGACATATTTATGATAATAATTTCAAGTAAATATTTATAATGTTAGTTTTCATTGGTTGAAGTAGATTCTCCAGGCTCATTGCCACCTTCAGTGGCGATTTCCATTGGAACAACTTCATCAACATTCGATTCACCATCATGGCCATTGTTAATGTCTTCCTTTTCTGTTCCATTCTCTGATTTGTCCTCTTTATCGACTGGTTTACTTCCTTCTTCCATTGGTTTCTCTCCTTCGTCTATTTTTTCCGTTTTATTTTCTTCTTTCTCTGCTGATCCATCTCCTCTGTCTTTATCGACTGGTTTATTTCCTTCTTCCATTGGTTTCTCTCCTTCGTCTTCTTTGTCTATTTTTTCTGTTTTATTTTCTTCTTTCTCTGCTGATCCGTCTCCTCTGTCTTCTTTTTTTGTTGATTCATCTTTGCTCTCAGGTTTACTACGTAATGGTGGAGCAGTCACACTCTTTGTTAAACTTGGTACAATTACAGTTTTGTTATCAACAGGAGGCGTGTCAGGATTGTCAGGAGGCGTGTCAGGATTATCAGTGGGTGTGTCAGGATTGTCAGTGGGTGTGTTTGGATTGGCTGTGGGTGTGGCACTGGAAGTAGAATCATCGATATACGTATCCACAAGTGGAAAGTAAGTCTGCATTAATCTTGTGTAAATGCTAAGATCAGTTTTCAGAAACACGACGAATATTATCCTATTAACCTGTTTTTCACCAGAAGAGAACAAAAAAAAAAATAAACCAAAAATACCTCTAAAAACAAACCACTATGTCAATCAACCTTGCTATGGTTTTCTTCAAGCCATTCTCTGGTAGTATTGAGAGCAATATGAGCAGCCTCTTCATTAGGGAAGCCATAAACACCAGTAGCAATACAACAAAACGCCTTTAACAAAATATATAAACATAACATAACTTACATTAGTAGGGAAACACAAGTACATCAGCATAATTATATTGACTGCAATGAATGCACTCATAATGTAACAACTATTGAATCAATACATAGTGAAATGAATTAATTGAATGTTTACTTAAAGTCCATTTGCTTCGAGTTGACACCTGCTTATTATTAATACACCATCATAATGGCTAGACTTCTTGCTTTAAAACAAGGAAGCTTAAGATTTTGTGGAAAATTAATAGAATGTGCAGGAGTGGAGAAAATAACTCAATACAAAGACAGTTGTCGATCACTCAGAAATATTTAAGTATTACGAACATTTCTAAAGGTGAACTGTTAAACTGATGCTGACGTTGCAGTTATAATATTCATTGTGTGTAGCTGTAAACAGTGTATATACCATATGTCATGGTAAACTCACCACTGATTGGAGATTATGTTCCTCAACTAACTCATAACAGGTAGTGTAACAGCTTGTCAATAGCCGCTCGCTGCCATTGATCGGTCCCACAGTGTGTAATATATCTATACATAATTATAATGGACGCTTGCTGAGAAACTTATTGATATAATAAACTCACGTTTGGCAGGTAGCCTGTGACCTATAGGAAAAGATAATTAATAATTGACAATCAATTAATTAACCATTAATTAATTAACCAGTAGTTATTTTAGTGTTTCCAGTATCACACCCATTCAACAGTGAACACTCCTCCCTTAGTGAATAACCAGCTGCACTGTGTATGGCTCCATCGACCCCGCCCCCTCCCATCAAACTAGAGTTAGCAGCATTTACGATTCCATCAATCTCTAGTCTAGTAATGTCTCCCTGGAATAGAGATACCTTTTCATTTAGAGTCTCGTTGAACGAATATTTGGGGGGCGTGTCAGTAGATTTGATACCTGTAAAATATAAAAAAGAAGGTGTGGCATGTACAATATTACCTAACCCTAATGTTACAAGGCTATTTTAAAACAGGGAGGTAAGTTAAATGAATTCATACACTGAATCACTTCAACTTTCATAATGTAAAAATTGTTTGAGACTTTTAAACTCTCGACATGTTCTTACGCTTGTCTCTGATGAATTCTGGCCATGTTGGTATGTCCTTCACTGTGAGGTAGTTCTTCCCACATTTGTAATGGCTCCTTTTCTCTTCCAATGGCAGTTTCAACCAGAATTCTTTATCTAAATGGAAAAGCAAAGTATGTACACTTCAACCATTACGAGTCTAAAAAGCCCTATTTACAAGATAATAGTGGATTTGACCATACAAGGAAGCTAGGGCCTGTACTCAAAAAGCTTATACTCAGCAAAGGATTTAGTAACTCCCACTCAGATTGCAGAAAAAGTAAAACATATTACATCACCAAGTTATGTGGATAAAAAATTTAAATCATTTAAGAGCTCACGTCAGTTTTACCATGATGTCTCGTAAAAAAAAACGTTATAAAAATTGAATTTTGAAGGTTTTTAAGTTTTAACAATACAAGCTTTAGAGTACACATAAAACCAGACCCTTTCTTGGGTGTAAAGGATGTGGCATGATCCAACTCAAGTATCAATGTATCGTCTTGCAAGAGTCATATTATAAATCAGACTTTTAGTACTATTAGTGGGAAGGGGGTGTGGCTACAAGACCTTACTTCTTTCGGGTCCACTACTGAAGGCTCTTTTTAAGTATCCCATAAACCCATATCCTCTGCTTGAGGTTGGAGTTTTTTTGTCACTTGGTTTAGTTGAGTCCTCCTTGGGCTGTTCCACAACCACTATGTCCTCATTACCGGATATTCCCGCCGTCTCCTCCGTTTCATTATTTGTCTTTTTCTCTTCTCTTGTTTCTTCATTCTCGTCCAGCGGCCTTTTTTCTCCCTTTGCAGTTGTATCGGCCATTACAGTGCGCAGAATGATTTGAGGACGAAAGGAAAAGTGCAAGCTTTGTTTCAACTGGATGATGAAGTGAAGTTGAACAACCCGGAACATTTAGCCACGCCCATAGACTGATTCTTGCATGTGATTAGTCTATGATATGCAATGATACTATCTGCTAAAGACGTCTACCAGATCACCATAATATTATCATCCGATCCCAATAGCGAGTCGCCATGGCTAACGACGAAGTTGATCCTCTTCTTCCCGATTCTAATACCCATCCTAAAGTTATTAACTACAGCACAGGAGCTAGCTCACCGCCACCCTGTGAAACTGACGAGAAAGTGAATTCCGGGAGTAGCGGTGTTTGGAGCTGGAGGAAGAGTAAGAAATGGCTAACGAAATGGTGGTTCTTCACTCTGTTGCCAGTTGAAGGGATTGTCTTCATCTTTATTTTCGGTGTTTATTTCCAGATGCAGTTATACCAGCAATACTACTATCAACGTATCTTTAGAGACGTTATAAGCAACTGGACGAACTTATCTGACCTCAACTACTCCATCTACCAAACCTGTTTGAACCAAGACCAAATAGTCAACCTATCCAGTCCTGATGCATTCGTCAATGGTCAGAAGACCGTCAATAACTACAGCATGCTAACCACTATTGCATATTTGTTGCCGAGTATTCTAATCTCACCCTTTATAGGCACCTTATCTGATCAAATCGGACGTAAACCTCCACTGATATTCATCTTCACAGGCCAAATGTTAGCTGCTGTTTTAGGTCTCTGTATCGTTTACTTTGACCTCAACATGCTGTGTTTCTTGGCGACCTCGTTCATTACTGGTGCTAGTGGTGGGTTTGGTTTGATGCTCAGCTCTAGCTTTGCATATGTGACTGATATCACACCCACTAAGTGGCTAACCATCCGGATGGCATTACTCGAAGCATCTGTGTTCGTAGGTACCGGCGTCAGCTCGGCTTTCTCCGATAACTGGATCCAGCTTACAAACTGCTCCTTCAGACCCCAAGTTTGGCTGGTCCTGAGTATCGTAGCTTGTGGATTGCTGTATTCTTTCCTAATACCCGAGTCACTCTGTAAAGAAAACAGGGTTGAATCGATTTCCAATGTAAAGTGTGGCTTTGCTCGTATCATGCGAGGATTCAAATTGTTCTTCTGTCCGAATACTTACATCGTAAGAAACCTGTGGAAGATATGGCTGATAGTTTTGGTAATTGGTTTAGCCATGATTAATGAAACAGGCAATAGCGAGATATCTTCTTACTTTCTACACAACAAACCACTGCAGTGGAACTACAGCACTATTGGGCTGTATTTGGCCCTAACGTCCGTCAGCCATCTCCTGGCTCTAGTTGTCCTACTCCCTATAATGGTTCTATTGAAGTTCCCCGATGCTTTGATAGCTATCATTGGACTCCTGGTCTCGTGTGGGATGAATGTTTATGTTGCCTTGCTCACGAATACAGCTGAAATGTTCTCAGGTTAATTAATTATA
The DNA here is from genome assembly GCA_036873525.1 of Chalinula nematifera. Lineage (NCBI taxonomy): Eukaryota > Metazoa > Porifera > Demospongiae > Haplosclerida > Chalinidae > Chalinula > Chalinula nematifera. Next base: position 33,130 of record JAYJLX010059734.1, on the reverse strand, counting down.
ATGAGCTGATTGAGCTCATTTATTTATAATTAATTAATTATAATGAGCTCGTTACTCATACTTCATTATAGTTACGTCGTTGATATATTGAGATAATGGTTTCTCCCTTTGTCGTAGTTGGTGTAATCATAGGGGTACAATCCGTTGTTATACCGAGTCTTCGATCCATTTTAGCCAAGTTCCTCAAAGAAGAAGATCATGGTATAAAAATATGGGTAGAGGATGTGTGTGTGTTGTTAGACAAACTGTTTTAATAAAAAAAAAAAAAGCCGGTGTAGACATATTAAACCAACCTTGAAGTTTGCTTGGGTTTGACCTTTGATGCTAGTTAGTACATTGGAATAGATATTGTCAACATTAATTCAATTAACATTCTTTGAGCATTGTTTTTTTATATGGCTTTCTATGCAGTTGGGGATGTTCTCTCAGTGTTGAATCTTTATGTTTTATCTAACCACATCTCTGTGTATAGGTGCTGCCTTTTCCCTTGTTGCTGTGTTCCAGTTGCTGGCTACCTTGATTGCATCCGTTGCCTTCAATCAAGTATACAGACCTGAAGACCTGGATAATAAACGGGATAACCCTAGTGTAGTGTACTGGATGGCAGCTGGATTGTGGGCATCGGCAATACCTTTAGTAATGTATGTAACAACTATCATAGTATTGTTCCTACTATAGTATTATGGCATGTATTGCTATAGTGTAGTGTACTGGATGTCAGCTGGATTGTGGGCATCGGCAATACCTTTAGTAATGTATGTAACACTATTATAGTATTGTCCCTAGTATAGTATTATGGCATGTATTGCTATATTGTGGTATATGTTTATGGATTTCGAGATTTGCCTAAAATCAAAGAATATTTTATCCACAAATCGTTTTAATTATACGGTATGGACCTCTTCAAACGCACGCATGCACAAAATTTTTTACCATGAAATGCTTTGACTTATAAAGATTTTGGCCCATTTGCAGTATATCTATGTCTCTTATAATGGTACTATGGGAGTAGGAGTGTGGGTAGTATATGTATAGACTATATTTATAGTTCTATTATAAGTGATGCATATAATTGGCCTCCTACTCTCTCTCTCCTATTCATAGCCCACTGCTACTGTTGGATGTGATTGCTTGCTTTCAGCCAAAGAAGACAAATCTCTCCAAAAAGGAATATTGAGTGCTTTAATTATTAATTATTTCATCGTTTACTATGACCACCTTTTTTTATATAATTAGATTTGTTTTATTAATTGGTGTCTTGTAATTCTTGTTAATACAAACACTTTTACAAAATAACATTAATTAATATGAATTTATTGATTATAATAATATTATTTTATTTTGAATTTTTCGATGATGATTCACGTCTTAAATTTGAAGATGTCGTTGACACGGATATTCCTCCGTAACTGTTGTGTCTGAATAACCTCTTGTTGTAGAAGAAACGAACTTTCTTGTCCTTAACGTTCCTTTTGACAAAGAAAATGAATCTAAACAAAGATAAGCACACATCAATCAACAAACAGTATTCTAAATTATAATTATCAACATTGCTAAAATTTGAACCGCCACAAATATTGCTTATAGTCTCTTGTACCCAGCCCAGCCCTTACTATAATAATTAAGCGCTGACTACGCAAGACTAATGCTTAGTCAGGGGGTTAATATTAATCTCCCATAAACAGTTTGTTCAGTTTATATCGCACCTGTGGAATTTCTCCATATATTTTATGAGTAGGCATGTTTTATACTTGTTCAATTGTCTAACTAACAATAGAGTCCTTGCTCAACGTATGTGGAGGTGGCCAAATACAATGTCCATAATTACAGGCATATTGAAATATATTTTACATATACTGAAATATGTTTGATTGTCAGTACAGAACAACCTCTGATAGTGGGCACTCCGAGAAAGGGACATAGTATAATAAACCTCTCAACAAAGGACACTGGTCAGTGCCCCAAATAAATTTGTCTTATACATTTTGACCTCCAGAGAAGAGGACAACCTCTCTATAAAGGACAAAGCACTTCAATTTATATATAGGGTCTGTCCTTTATTCAGAGGTTCACTGTATATAGTTACTCACATTAATATTACACCAGTAATGGCCCATAAACCAGCCACTGCCCAGTACAGAGTCCAAGGGGGTCGGGGAGGATCAAACGGGGCGGAGTCATCAGAGTAGGCCAAGTTATCCGCAACACCCCCAGGGGAATACACCTCATGGAATATACCAGACGCCAATATGGTTGACAATAACTGGAGACTTGTTATTATTGAAAAAACACCTCCTACACAAACAAAAAACGATTACATAACTTCACCACAATAATCTGGACATTTATAATATGGCACGCATGTGGGCGGATATAACTCTCCATGAGAGAATCTGTACATTAATATACGATGCGTGGGTGGATTAAATAACTGGCATGTGTGTGGTGACATATAAATGATTAATTTGCTGTATTGGCCTAACACAGTATTGACAAATACTGCTGTCGTTGCCAAAATAGTGGTTTATCAGCAATATAATATTATCATCAAACAATAAACTTACCAATGACCTTTTCATCATATATTGTAGCTATCCTTGCTCTCAATCCAGGCATCACCAGTACCTCGAATCCCATAATAATCCCAGCTGGAAATGAACAACAATAAACAAAATTGTGTTTTATTTAGAAGGAGGTAGACTAAGTGAAAGTGATCGATTAAGTAAACATAATTTGTTAATGGCTTACCAAGAAACATTTGCCATTGGTTACTCAACAGAGCAATAAATACCGATCCACCGCAAGCTCCCAATACTCCAACGAAACTGATCAATATATCTGGGATTTTGAATATCACCAATACCGGCAGAATGACCGCCAACACCGACAGATGAGCTATAGCACTCGTAGCATGATAAAAACCAATCACAGAATATTTCCATTGTAACAATTCACTGTTCAAGAGGAAGTATAAACTGAACTGGGTCAGCCCTATCGTACTGAAGAAGGATATTAACAAAGCGACTATTACAAGCCACACCTCAAATAACTTCCTGGACTGATACGATTTACAACACAACAGTTTAAACGCCTTGAAATCCATGAATTTCTCAGGTTCATGTTCCATATCCAGGCCCTTATTGAGTGTTGACTTGGGTAGGATCATGGCATAGATTACGCTAGCTATAACGAAGCCGAACAGTGTCCACATAGGGACAATGAAATTGCATTCCATATCATACAGTACAGAATTAGCAATGAATGTACTTGTGGCGCTAGCCAACAGTATGGATGCCTCCAGTGTACCCATTCGTACTGTCAGCCATGTGCTAGGAGTTACATCAGATACATATGAATATAACAGAGCCAATAGCGAGCCCAGCCCCCCTGTAATACCAGCTGCAAATGCACCCAGGAAGAGAAACCAGGCATCACCATTAAAGTACACTGCAATCAACCCAACGATAGGGAGAAATAATTGAGCAGTGATCACAATAAATAGCAATGGTTTACGACCATAACAATCAGACAGTGGTCCGATAAACGGAGTCACAATGGCGGACGGAACAAGGTAAGCCAGGGCCATAGCAACACGATAGTGATTCACAGTGATCCGCTTTGCATTGAAGTTATGAGTATAATTATTAGACATCATGGAGCAATCTGTCTCAGAGTCATTCTGATCATGCAGCAGTGGGAACATGGACTGATATTGATACTGCTGAAATAGTTGGACAGCAAAGGTCACCGAAAACACTGAAAGGAACGACATTATCTCAATAGGGACAATGAAATGGCGTATTTTATGCCATGTTCGGCTTATGCAAGAACTATTTTCGGTCTTGGATTTCAAACTGCCTTCGTTCTGATTCGACTCGGCTAATAACGGGGACGGAGGGCCGAAAGGTGATACTATGTCATCGTCCATCCCTTCATCCGAATTGTTCAGTATTAACCGATCTGTTTCACTGCTTCCAGGAAAATCGTTGTTTATACTCAACCTTGCAACATTAGAGTCAGACATATTCATGAGATACTATAGAACTAGTCTACACTGAATTATTTATGAGAATCAAAAACCAGATCAGAAACTGAATATACAGTATGTAGGGGGTGTGGCTAAACGTAGGCGTGGCTGAATTTAATTTTTGAATAGTTAATTAGATCTAAACAATTATAATACAAAAAAGGCACAAATTTGCAAAATTTTTAATTACGATTATTTAAGAGAGTGGTAAAGGTAGTGAATCAACATCATTGTAACATTTCTGGTACAGTTCTTCATAATCTTCATTTGGTTGAACCAACACAACACTGGTCGGTCTCTTGGTCCCACCGGCTGCACCCAATTGCCTCCTCGACGGAACATAACAATAGGGAATTCTCTTCTCTTCACAGAAAACCGGAATATGAGAGATAACATCGAGTGGACTAACATCACCTATTGTTAATAAACGATATACAACGAGCAATTATATTTGCAATAAAACAAATGCATATACACCATATATGTGATCCAGCCATCGAATCCAACCAATATAAACTATAACCCACAATTAAGAGAATCAAGTGAAGTGATCAAGTAAATAATAAACATAATTATACACAATAATAGTAGCTCATATATGGCTTCATGCATAATCGTTTAAGTTGATCACCTGCGAAAACAACTATTCCTTTTACATCCTTACGGAGGGCCTTGACCACTTCTCTCACGCCCCGCTTCAGCTGTCTCTTCTTGCCTGATTTACCCACTACCTAATGGAAAAAAAATCATGTGAAAAAAAATAGCAAAAATAATTGGATATTCAAACACAAGAGGCCACACCCATATTCCTCATGAGCTAAAAATTGAAAAAATAAAGGCCACAAACCTATATTGCGTAAATTTAATGTTAATTTAAAACTGTGCAATGAGAAAGTGGGGTCAATGTAATGATAGAATTCATATAAAATGAAATTTGACAGGATGATCAATTTATAGTAGCATTAGTTTCCCTGGCCACACCCACACTTTCATGAGCATGTTATATTGTACATTATTCGGGTTATAAAAGGCTGTGACAATATACTTTGGTATGATATTCTTGTGTTTCTACAGGTACCACGATAGAAATTAAGACTGTAGTATGTATGTGATCGATCTACTCAAGAGCGCTTAACCCAAGGCTCGATCACCAAGAAGCCATTCAGCAACCTGAGTTTAGTATACAGACTTTCTGATTGGGCTGTAACTATAGTTACAGCATGTACGAGTCAAGAGTTTACATTCTCCAGACCATTACTGAAAGCGAATGGGTGGGGCACCAGACTATATAAATTATTCAACCATAGATAATAGAGTAATAGTAGGGATTGGAAACTGCGTGGGCAGTACGATAAATTCAGTTGTTACCGTAAATATTCTAATTCTAATAAAAAGAAATTTTACTTTGGTAATGGCTGGCTGTTTTGTCGGCGTCTGTAGAGAGTCCTTCTACGAACGGTTCATGTCGCAGATACAGAAGCTCGCTGCTACCATGCAATAGCTATTCAGGTGAAAGGAAGCTCTGGCATGCATATCGAAACTTCAAAATTGTCCTAATCTTCTGTTTCAAGCGAGGAGAGGTACACTAAGCAGGGTGGTTACGGAGAAGAAAATGTCGCCGTATTTGGAAAAGAGAAACAGTAGAGCTTTGAGATATAGCTATTCAGTTGTAGCATTGAGTCCTTTTGGGGGGTAAAGTAAAGAAACCAGCTTAACTTCCGTCGTTTTTGGGTTATAGGTACAAAACATTAACAACTCAGCAACGGAAATGTGTGTGACGCACATTCTTATTCTAAACTCAGCATCTTCGTTACACAGCAAACCTAGCTTTGCACCATTCAATAGCCAAGGCTTCACTCTTCCGTTTTCACTTAATGACAAAACTGTTCAATCCGTCTTCTCTGAATTACAAGGCACCAAAAAATGATTTTTCGTCCATTTTTTCTTCGTTGCTAGGGATGATGACGTCAAAAGTAACAACTCGTACGTGAATAGGGATTCCCATGTATAAGGGAATTACGCCCACGCAGTTTCCAATCCTACTATTACTCTATTATCTATGATTCAACTCTATGCATACCTTCAAAAGACGTTTTGTTAGCTTTTTACTGGCTAATGGTGAAGCAATTGGACCAACCAATTGAATCAGCTCCTCATATGTTGGAACGTTGTCTGGCTTCACACCTGTCTAAAAAAAAAATTACATTTGTGGGTGTGGTCAATACCAGCATGTACATGTGTAACATGCTATATAACTCAGTTTTATAAATAACTCTAGCATCTATGCCACATAAGCAAAGAGTTAATCTTGAATTGATAGCGGTTATCATATACTGACTTCCTCACAAGGATCCTCTTCGTCTTTTTCTTTATGCTTCCCCATTACCAACCCTTAGACACGTGTTTACTGTTAAAATACCACACCCTTTAATAATACCAATAAAATTAGATCTAATTAATTAATAATAAAATTAATAATAGAAATTAATTAATTTATATTAATCATTGTATAGTTCCATGTTCTTCCAAAGAAGAAATGCTATCTTGTAACAATGGTTTCTTCTCATCAACAATTATAACTTCTGCACTATGTTTTTCATTTATTTTGATAAACTGAAGACATCTGCAATGGAAGAGAAGAAAAAAAACTAACAGTTGCTTCAAATCAGAAATCTACATGGGTCAATTGAAGCTTACGCAGTACCCATGTACCATGCACCATGCTTTAATATGGGATGACTTGATTCCCTGTGCAGCTGTGCTGCACAAGCTAGTTGATCCATCTTCTACACTCACATTGAGTACGTTGCAATAGGATTAGCTTATTGGGGTATAGCATATAATTACACACACATGCAGACTATATAGCTCTGTGAATACTGAGTACATTGACATTGACTGCGGTACATTTACCGTTCATAATAAATTATAAGACTTAAAGTGTGTGCGCAATAACTCAATGTGAACAGACTCAGTTTGTCCTAACTCAACATGTTGCCATCACCTCCCCCCTCTATCCCCCCCTCCCCCTCATTTTGCATAGGTACAAGCTCAGTTTAAGGGTATACTAAGGTGTATGCTAAGTATAAAGACTGATTCACACTATAAGCATAACGTAAATGTAGTGTAAATATAATGTGGACGTAAGAAAAGCGAATACACGAATCATTGATATAATGTAAGGAGTATAAAAAAATTCAACTCTTACATCGCGTTAACAATCTGTACTCTACCCATGTATTTGCTTTTGTTAAGTATATATTATTATGTTTACATTATATTTATAGTGTAAATCAGCCTTCACTTGTTAAAAAAGCATAACTTGTTAGCTATTACTACAATACTATGTATAATAGTATAATATTATCAAAAATCTGCCTTGTAACTGTCAGTTTCAGTTGGTATGCCTGCTAATTAAGGTATCCCTGTTTATGTATACCAGTACTACTTACAGAGCCAAAGGTATACAAGCACCCCATATGCCCGCCATCATCCAGAATGCTGTACTTGCAGTGATGAGATGACCATTGACTTCAGCCTGTGGTCGGTATATTTCGTTGAATACAATTGAAGCAATGACTGATGCAAGCATTTGAAATGCAGCACTCATAGTGAAAATAGCTCCTGCCAAAAAGAAAAAAAAAATTGCTAATGTTATAAATGCCACTATCTTTAGGAGCCGTGATTTGTTTTTAAAACAACTGATACAGCTAAACATTCAACAAAAGTTTAAATATCGAATAAAATCAATTCATCTACCGATAACAAAGTAAAAGGTAGTCTAGTATGTGTCCCACCTCTTTTAAATGGATAGCCTAGTGCCCCACCTTCTTGCAATGTATAAGTATAAGGATAGTCTAGTGCCCCATCCCTTCACAATGTAGTGTAAGGATGGTCTAACACCCCAGCTCTTTGCTTACTGAGTTTTATAAGGGGCGGGGCACATTAAACGGTCTAGACCAATTATTAACATGTATATAAACTAACCTTTTTCAGTGGGGGAAACATGGCTTCCCAATAGTATTCTCATTGCAGGATACATAATCTGTAGAGTACTTCGAAATATGGCAGCTGAACAGTACATCATTTAACAAAAAAAAAAGAAATTATTGCATAATATATTTCACAATAACTGGCACAATGATATAGCGGCTAGCATGTATGACATACCTATATACATTTGAAGACTTGTCTTGACTAAAGCAGTTATAACGTTACACACGACACCACAAATAGCTCCCAGAATGCTAATAAATTGGTACGAGATCCTGAGAAATACCAATAAAGGAAGAAAGAATATGAGAATGAATGTCATAAATGTTCCTGATATTGCACCAAAGTATCCAATTTTATCGTAATTCCATTGCAATGGCTTATTATGAAGGAAGAAATTGGAAATTTCGGCATATCCCATTGAAGAACAAGTTCCAAGACAAATAACGACAGTCACAAACCAAATTCTCCACCACTTCGAGAAACCGAGATATTTTGGATTAAAGAATAGCTTCATTCCAGTAAACAACTGGGCTATCTTTGAATCAGACGATTTTGTTTTAGGCTCCTTTTCATCTTCGTAATTAGCAAACCTATTTGTTGCAACTGGAGAGGATTCCATCATTGGTAGTAAATAAACAAGTGACAAAATGGATATGCCTAAGTTTAGTAAACTCGGATAAAAAAACGAACAGCCATTGTTATGAATCCAGTTACTAGTACTGAGGTAGGCTACTACTTTACCCATGGAGATTCCTGCTTCGAGAACACTCATACGAACCCCCAGCCATTTCTTGGGTGTCGTATCAGTAACCACAGCAAAGCATATTCCAGTCACAAGAGGAAAACCACCAGTGAAACCATGAATGGCAAGGGAAACAAGGAAGAAATAGGAACTCCATTTAAAATACACCAATAATGTCTGCAGAGATACACTGACTACCATACCAATGATAGCTACGGCAACAATGGGCTTACGACCCAGCCTGTCTGAAAGGGAACCCAGGATCATGGAGGCAAAAAATGAACTAGCAATTGAAATAACATCTGAGTACATGTTGAGATGGTTGACCTCCTTCTGTATGGCAACAAACGAGGCATTGCCTGTCCAGTTGACGATGTAATCTTGGGCCAAACAAATGTGCTGCTTAGGGGCTGTGTAATTCGACAGAGAGAGTAGCTTCTTTTGAGCAATTGCCTGGAAGTAATATTGCTGATAGAAGAACATCTGGAATATTGTCGTGTACATATAAAGGAAGAAGAAGACTTCCACTGGAAATAGATACTTTCTAAGTTGCTGCATGGTGGACATTGTTTATGAAGAAGGGCGGGGCTGTCAGCATAATTTGACCACACCTCCAAACACTTTTCAATGCAATATTCATTCAATGCTATGATTAATAAAAAAAAGAAGCAGTATAAATAGAAGACATATATCTAGTACAATATTCTATTCCTGGATGTATTGTATATTGCCATGTTGTGGAGAAGAAATGCCACTATCTGATAGTAATGGCTTCTCTTCATCACCAAAACTTTGGTGACCTTTAATATTCATTTCATCGTCCGGCATTTTAATAAATTGAAGACATCTAGCACAAAAGAATGGAAGAAAAAATTTAAACAGAAGGGACTACATTGTAAATGATGTTATATACTGTATGATGACTGGATGCATGCCCACTATACATGCAACAGTATACTTACAGAGCCAGAGGTATACAAGCACTCCATACACCCGTCATTATCCAGAATGCTGTACTAGCACTGATGAGGTGACCATTGACTTCAGCCTGCGGTCGGTAGACTTCGTTGAATACAATTGAAGCAATGACTGACACAAGCATTTGAAGTGAAGCACTCACACTGAATATAGCTCCTGCAAAACATGCATAAATAATGCACAGTATCCCCTGCATACTAAGTAATGATTGGATTCCCTATGTATATACAGCATGCAGCTACTAGCATTATTGAATCTCCAACATGCACTACACATGATGCATGCACAGCCTGACGAGACATGCACCGATTGCCATATTCATGAATACATATGCAACTGAGCAGCAACAGTATATATAGAGTGTTTTGTATGCATGGCTATATTAGTTGGCTGTCATGATATAACTTAACCTCTTTCAGTTAAGGAAACATAGCTTCCCAATAGAAATCTCATTGCAGGATACACAATTTGCTCAGAATTGAGAAATATTGCAGCTGCAAAATAAATCAGACGGTGAAGGAAAATAGCATGACTAAAATATAATAATGAACATGCATGCTATTAGCATATGCGAATTGGTGAACTGGGTACGTATAGAACCATTTACCACACAGCTGGTTCTATATAATTGTATACATTTATACATCTTTAATTTTTATGGAAATGCATGCTCACGCGTAATTGATTTTTTACGGATCTTAATTTTTATGCTCAATATTTTCGCATGCATAAAAAAAACGAAGTAAAAATAATCAGCTATACAATGGTAATTTTCATTGGACCCATAGCTTATGTGTTTATAAGTAGTGGGTCTGCCTACTTTATGGGAAGGGGGGGGGGGGGGGGGGGGGGGAAGGCCCTCCACAAAAATT
>JAYJLX010059734.1:0-22505 GCA_036873525.1 Chalinula nematifera | reverse complement strand
CCCCCCCCCCCCCCCCCCCCCCCCCCCCCCCCCCCCCCCCCCCCCACCCAAATTGGTGGGGTTAATGATATAAATGGATCTCCAGAACCAATTTATGGGAGTTTTGAAACAGGTCCATTAAGTACAGCACTGAAAAACTACATGTAAGGCATGCTAACGACATGGCCATATCTTCACTGTCCTTACCTATATACATTTGAAGGTTTGTCTTTACAAGTGCAGTAATCAAACTACCCACTGTACCCATAATTGATCCCAGAACGCCAATGATTTGGTACGAGATCTTGAAAAATACGAGTAATGGAACGAAAAATATAAGTACGAATACAGTAAATGCTCCTGATATTGCACCAAAGTATCCGATTTTATCGTAATTCCATTGCAATGGCTTATTATGAAGGAAGAAATTGGAAATCTCATTGAAACCCACAGCACAGGAACATCCAAGACAAACAATGGCTGTCACAAACCAAATCCTCCACCATTTTGAAAAGCCAACATACGCTGGAATGAAAAATATTTTCAATCCGATAAATAATTGGACTATAGTTGATTCTGTTCTAGGCTTTTTATCATCTTCAATAGTGCTTGTTACAACTGGAGAAGATTCCACCATTGCTAGCAAATAAACAAAGGACAAAATGGTCATGCCTAAGTTCAGTAAACTCGGATAAAAGAACAAACAGCCATTGTTATGAATCCAGTTGCTAGTACTGAGGTAGGCTACCACTTTACCCATAGATTGGGTTGCTTCGAGAACACTCATGCGAACGCCTAGCCATTTCTTAGGCGTCGTATCAGTAGCAACAGCAAAACATACTCCAGTCACAAGAGGAAAGCCACCAGTGAAACCGTGAATGGCAAGAGAAACAAGAAAGAAATAGGAACTCCATTTAAAATACACCAATAATGTCTGCAGAGATACACTGAGTACCATACCAATTATAGCTATGGCAACAATGGGTTTACGACCCAGCCTGTCTGAAAGGGAACCCAGGATCATGGAGGCAAAAAATGAACTAGCAATAGAAATAACGTTTGAGTACATGTTAAGATGGTTGACCTCCTTCTGTATGGCAACAAACGAGGCATTGCCTGTCCAGTTGACGATGTAATCTTGGACCAAACAAAAGTGCTGCTCAGGGGCTGTGTAGTTCGACAGAGAGAGTAGCTTCTTTTGAGCGATTTCCTGGAAAAAGTATTGTTGATAGAAGAATGACTGGAATATTGTCGTGTACATATAGAAAAAATAGAAGACTTCCACTGGAAAGAGATACTTTCTAAGTTGTTGCATGGCTTTTTTGGAATTTGTTGGAGAAGAAGGGAGTGGCTAATGAATAACTAGACTAGCATGCATTAGATCTAACTAAAGTGGGTGTGTCTGGTCAGGACCACACCCCTCACTTTCTTCATTTATTACACCACGACGGGATCGAGTCCACCTCCCCGACTGTTTTGTACGCTGACTGGCTCTGGCTTCGTGCCTTCATCCTATTTGCAATAAAATGAATGTATCCCAGGAGGACATGAATGACCCAAGAGACATAAGCCTGCCTCTCAAAGACGAAGACAGTGGGAAAAAGCTGCATGTAGCCATTTTCAACCTAATCTCATTGGGCGAGTGGGAGGCTGCTTCATCTATCATAAGGGGCCTTGCCCTCAGAGAAGAGACTCGTCTGAAAGCCAAACAGCTTCTGAGGGCGCTGGTCGTCGTAGCTAACGACTACTGGTAAGTAAATGCACATGTAGTGTTCTCTCATTGACCACACCCCCCTTTCCAGGAAATATTCTGTATCAATACCTTCACCTTCACACCTATCATGGCTGTCCTTGCAGTTGTTCGTAGAACTGTTTCCGGATGACAAGGTAATACGAATATTGTAACTACCATTTTTGAATTAAAACTGGTATGGAGCCACGTACATGATCGTTTTGTCACCTAGCTAGCTCTATCAATTAACCTCCATCGATTAATTAAGCCACATAGCCAAGTTCACTTGATTTGCTCGTATTGACTGTAAAATGGCTTATTTTAGTGTAGTTTAATTACTTGGTTTTACTTTATACTAATTCTTTTTTTTGTTTTGTTATGTTTAATTACAGAACGATATTCCTGAGAGTGTTGAATCACTCACACTTTTTATGTTAACGTTATTCATGACCCGATCACTGGAGGGCCACACCCCTGAATTAGAGGTAAAGACCGTACAGTAAAGTAAATTATTGTTAATGTTAATTATTAAATTCTATTTAATGCCCGGCCCATTCAAGGTGTACATATAGTGATTGGGTTTCCATTACTAGTTGTATAGTATTCAATATCAATCAAACTAAGCTGTCAATAGTACTCAAATAGAGCAGCCAATAAAAGGGTCACCTTTCTATGCATGTATGTGTATATTGTTCCATTTAATTCATTGTCCTTTCATTATTACTCCATTGTAGGAATGTCTGTGCGACTATTTTAAGAACCATGTGGTTGCCATGGCAAACAGACCTGCTTCGCCCCCTCATTTATTACCCAGCTCGGTCCAAGCTTTCCTAAGGAACTTGCTACACAGAGATCCGTGCCTAGGACACACCCTTCTACGATATCTGACTGTCAAAGATGACCCAAACTATCTCCATAACAATGAAGCGTTACAGATGCTGTATATTGAGTGTATTGATGTGTCATTGGGAAAGATTGAGGGTCGTATCAGTAGTGAACCCATGGAGTTCCGATCAGTCAATGCTGAAGTAAATAGTATATGTAACTGTTTATCACTGATGGATCCTACACCTGAAATGACTCGTGTTATTAAGGGTGTTGATAGAATACTCCTGCGGCTGTTGCAGTTTAAATATCCACCTGGCGAAGGGGGTGTGGCTTTATTTACCTCTGAAGTGTTGTATAGTTGTCTGGTTGGAAGAACATGTCCTATTTTAGTTCAGCGTTTCCAAGATGTTGAAGAGTTCCTTAGGTCAAGCAGCAGTGATAGTGAAGAGATAGAATTTAAGTCTTCGGACGAGAACACATCAGAATACTGGAAAAATGAATTCTACCTGGCTGTGAAACATAACCAGCACTTCCTCGAGAGAGCTATGGTGAGGTTTTCAGTGTTATACTTTTTATTTCTTGTTAAAAGTTAATTAATATCCACACATTTAAGATTAATCTTGATGATTTTATGATTCAATTTTCTATCTTGTTTCGGTGTAGGATTCTGGTCTGAAATTCATAAACACCCTTCAATTGGATAGTTTGCATTCCTTGATGTCCGATCCGTTGCTCCGTCCACTGAAGCCCCTCCTACTTTTAATGGGATGGGACCGTAATCCAGACATTGGAAAGGGTGCACATCTTTTAGACATACTGTGGCCTCAAACCAGTGACGCTCAGGTATTGCAGCATAGGAATCAGTCTGGTGAAATTATTGAGTTCGATTTTTTTTTTATTCCAGCCTCTCTTATACAACGGATGCTGCAAGCTTGCATTTCAAATTGGTCTAGTACAATGGTGTCTGGATAAAGCAGGGTAAGTCCTCTGTTCTTCTACTCTCCTTTCTCATTTACTCTCTCTCTCTCTCTCTCCCTCTCTCTCTCTTTTTCTGTTTTCAGTCCCTTCCTTCCCATGGGTCCCACCCCAGCTCATCAGGCTACAGCAGGTGACGTGTTTCAAGGTCTTAAGTCTCACTCTGTGTTGTATGTTCTCCATCATTCGACTCCATTACACTCCCTCGACCCTCTCGAAGTGATCGATATCCTCAAACTGCAACCCGAATCTTCGCTACCAGCATCACGTCGTCCCTCTCCTAGCCCTGGACAGCTGTACTCCTCTTCACCTCGTTCCCCTCCCTCCGTTGGTAGAGAAGGGGTCATTATACTGACTCCAGAGCAACGAAGAGATATTGCCACGTTTAGAGGTTTTTGCACCTTAAAGCTAATAATGGAGGCTGTATGGTCATCAGTGTTGCTGGCTAATGGATTACTTGTTGCTGGAAACAATAAAGAGGAGAGAGGGAGCAGTGAAGAATACTTAGAGAAAACCGAACGGAAGAAATCGAAAGCTGTTCGAAAGCTCAACTATGGTGAAGGAGACCATCCTCTTGCTGAGGACGAATCACTGGAAGCATCTACCCCAAGTCAAGCTGTTTTCACCAATGAAATGTATGCCTCGGAAGTTTCCAAGAAGCTCGAACAAGCTAAAAACCATTTGTCCGAAATATTTCCTCTTCATTTCCGTCTGGAAATACTGGAGAATATATTTTCGTTGTTATTCATATCAAATGATGACCTGAGCAAGAGCGAGCCTATGGTTATATCTGTCACAGTACCAGACACAGTTGCCTCTTCGGTTAGTCGTAGTTGTTCTGATACTGAGAATGATGTCCTGAGTAGTGTACATTCGTTGAGTACGTTTGTTCGTAAACAACATGGCTTCTTAATGAACGAAAGCCTAGCTTTAGATCTACTCACTTTACTAAACGACGCCATATTCGAGCTAACTGCTACCAAGTTCGCTCTACTGAACAATAGCCCCTTGCCAAGTTCTAAAATAGATACCACACATTCACTGCCTTCTTCTACAACCACCTCAATGCCGTCCAGCACTTCAACTGTGATTGTGTCATCGATTCATCCCAGCGTACTACAGCAAAGGCTAGCTAAACTACAGAAATACATTAACGAAGCCAAATGGAGACTGCAGTTAGTGTCCTCAAAGAGTGGATTGACAGCTGAAATGGGTGAGACAAACAGCCTTGCGTTATTGAGTGACGAGGAATCTCTGTCAGACATTAGTGACTCCGAAGAGATGGTAACAGAACCTGAGGATGATTCCGAACCACTGTCACTGAATCGTAAGGGTAAAGTTCGATCGTTAGAAAGTTCCAAAGGATCGTCACCATTGTCGATCAGATCAAGACCTTCATCTCGTGGTACTGTTAAAACTCCTTCAAGTATAGCAGAAGGGGGCGGGTCTTCCAAGGAACAGAAGATTGCTACTACTACAACCAACGATGATGATTCCAGCGGCCATTGTGCTGATGTGGAGGATAGATCACCTCAACAGAAATCAAAGGAATCGAGACGTAGTAGGAAGAAAAGCAGTTCAAGACCGAGTTCTACTTCTCGTTCACGCAAATCAACAACCCTCCAGAAAGGTTCCGGCATTATCTGTCAAATGCTGGCATCCCCCAATAGCTTGTTGTGTAAGTGTTTGAAGCATTCTAACTACAACAGAGCTAGAGAAGTTTTAAAGATGTTCAACATGGAGGGAGAATTGGGGGACCAGCTGGTTCAGTTTACTGAGCAGTTTGAGGTAGTTGGTCAAGAGTTGCGACTCAACTCAAAGGGATCACGTGGTCCAACGCCACGCCCCTCTCCATCATCAATTACACCCGGTGCTGAAATGCTAGTTCAACTGCCTCAACAGATCACGCCTCAAGACACCAACGACAAGAACCCTGGTTTAAGTATTGTTCAAGCAGCAGTGCTAGCCGCACAGTCTTCATCACCAAATATCGATCCACTTCATCGTATAATAGCACCTGCTAATATTCAAGACATTGTCTTTGCAGGTAACACAAACTTGCCCAAGGCTTCGTTGGACTTGCCTCTGATATGTACCCTCCTGGAAAACACTCCTTCTCTGATAATGTTGGACATATTAGCGAGCAATCATATTCACGGACAAACAGCAAAGGATATCATCAACAAGGCAGTGAATCGATCTAAGGATGCTCTGGACGGCTTATCACCAAAGATTAGAGATAGTCATCCAGGAGGTAGGAGGAGTTTTCAGGAACGGAAACCAGGTGTTGGTTTGGATAAACCTTTACTGGGTCCGCTGGGATTGTTACACCTATTGTCGGAGGTTACTGGATATTTTGTCCTTCCTGTTCCATTAGCGGCTACTTACAATGCTCCACCCACTTCAATGATATCATCTCCGCATTCCTTGCTAACCCAGTTCACGTTCCCTCTGCAAATCAGTTCCATTCAGCAGTGGAAAGAGTTCTCTGATGCCTATTGGGACGCTAGGGACCAGCTCCAAGGAATGGTGGAAGAGTCCCATGCCAGTTCGATAGATGTACTTGACCTTTTGTTGAACACACCAATGTCACGTGACCAACTAAAGGTCAAAAATATTTTCAATGACGTCACACAGTCCATGAAACAGTTTCCAGTATGGAGACCTGAAGATCACAAGGGAGATAGCAAGCACCATCGCTACTTATATCATGTCGGAGCGTACTTGATGAAATTTGTGCAGATTTTGATGAAAACACTGGGAATAATCACAATAGGTAATTAATGGGTGTGGTTATGTTTAATTAATGGGTGTGGTCCTAAAGTAATAAAATACTGTGAAATTTGCATGTAGGTATTGCTATATATTATAATACATCTTACTTTATTTTAAGCCACCCCCAATCAAGTCCTTGGCATTATTCGGGAAAGTCCAACAGAGTTGATAGGTCGATTGTTATTTGAGAAAGAAATCAGTCCGGATAAGTAAGCCGATTCTCTATTAGTATAGTATACTCATTACTAGTGAGTCACTACTGATTGTTCTTGTTATTTTAGACTAGAGAGGCTGGTCTCAGATTTACCTCACCTAAAGATAGTTGAAGTTATAGTCAAGTGTTGCTGTCCGAAAATACCTAGTTACTGTCAATCAGAGAGAAGAGGTATAGTAGCTTAGCTTTGGTGTTGTCAGGGCCAATCGGGAGGGGGGTGGGAGAGATGAAGTGTATATGTATATAATTTGCCAAACAAACTTGGATTTTATTCCAGCATTCTTCTCATTCTTAATTATTTGTTTATTCTAATTAGGTAGTGGGCGTAGTTTGCCCAAACCGTCTGTGGATTCATCAGCTGTGACTGCTGTGTATCCCCTAAACATTGCCACTAATGTATTCAGCAATAGTGACAGGCTGGGCGGAATCGAGGAAGAGAGAATCAAAGATCCCTGTGAACTGTCCAACAAGCTACTCAGTAAAATGATTGCCACTTTAAAAGGTCAGTGGAATAATATTGAGCTAGGGAGTTAATCATACTTGAAGAAATTTTTTGCTAAAAAGCTTTGATACAGAAAAGTTTGTTACACTACTGCTGTTATGACTATGTGTGATTGGTTATTAATTAATTAATTGCAGGCATGTCGTTATCTGAGAATGGTCATGTGACTATAAAGGACATGATGGCGGCCGCTCAAACCACCGAGATGAAGAAGGTGCTGGAGTGTACGTCTTATCTATCATCCGTTTCACTTGCTACCCTCAGAGACAATCCTGATCGGCAGACATCTTTCTATTGCAACATAACCAATTTACTGTACGCCCATGCACTAATGAAGTTCCTTCAGGAAGAAGGAACAGAGGAAGGGAGGAGAATGATGGGAGGGACCAGACTTTCGGCCAACGTACTTCAGTCTGATAAGATTTCTATGGTTACCTTGTTTATGAGAGTTGGCTATTACATTGGAGAGTTGGGTCTAGTCAGGTAATACACAAATATTATCAATTATGTTTACTGTTTTTTTATTAACCTTTCTCTCTCTCTATCTCTCGTTAGCCTGTATGATCTCCACTTTACCATACTTCGTCAAGGGTTGTCTCTTCCAGTACTAAATAAGGAGAATTCTCTTGTTCTTCGTCCCCTTAAGCAGTGCCAGGGTCCGTGGCTGGATTTCATACCAACTAAAACTGATCCTCGAGTGCTTTATGTGGTCAGTAACGGAACCAGATCAAGTCCACTTCCCAAAGTGAGTAGAGAATGAACCTTTACAATTGGTTGTTAAATACTAAATGTGGGTATTCTGAGGGGGAGACCCCTTTAATATCTCTTGTATAATCACTATTGCTATTGTTTCTTCTGTGTAGACTCTATCTCCGGAACACTTGCAGTCTGAGTTGGCAGCTGCTGAGAAGAGATTCATTCGTAGCACTGTTTTGATAGATTCAAGCAAATACACGGTAAGGGTTAATATTAATGCTATCATGTGACTGTCATGTGATTGTCATGTGATTAATCTTATTGTGACTAGGTGAAGGTACCGAAACTGTTATCTGATCATCGTGACGACTTCATATCGCGTAGAAGCCAATATGAAGAAGGAAATGCGTATCGCGACTTATCTAACAATGCATTTATTCAGTACATCATGAGTAAACACAGTGAAGACATTGCTAAGCAGTTCACGTCGCTCAATGAGTCTAGTGATCGAGCGAATAAGCAAAAATTTGCACTGGAAATAATCGACGAAGACCTGAGTTTGGGTTATATCTTCCCTTCCTCACGTCAGTCGATAGCGGATGATGACTCGTCTCCCGTAGTAAACGGACTTCCCTTTCATTCTACACCAACAAGACGATATGAAAGGTTAAAGTCTTATAATTTCACCAAAGATACGGTCGGTTTTGTTCGTCAGCAAGTGCCTCTGCTTGCTTCACTGGTGTGCCTGTTATGCCCTCCCGAGAGTCTTTCCAATGTACTGGATCTAACAGGGCCATCTGATGGCGCGTTTGAAGCAAAGTCTGACACTCCTACATCTGCCAATAGACAAACACTGGTGAATACGATCGCTGGACATGTTAAAGCTCCAAAAGTTAAGGATTCAAAACAGCGAATTAATTCAGTTACTGACGAATCAAAGATGATTGTCACATATCCCTCGCCGCAATGGCAGGAAACCTTCGACAAATTGTTGTCACTTTTTAACGACAACACGCCATTGAAGAATTTCCTGATATCCCGGTTGGAGTGTTTTAAAGGGCTACTGCCATGGGATAGGCTGATACAGGAACCACTGAGAGAAAACGAGGAGATCAAATCCGAAGACCCTTCCATCAACATAAGAACTTTAGCAGTATTGCCAGGACAGAGTCCAGAGTTGGAACATGCTTGCGTGTTTGTATTGCGAAAGTTACTACGTAACGGTTTGATAAAAGAGTCGTTGAGATTTCTCAATACTGAACCGGTTGTGAACAATCGCGACAGTGTTCAATCTGTAGGTGACATGATATATAGCGCTTGTTTTGTTAATGAGGCAACAAAAAAATCCAATCCTGATCAATCATCAAATGGTGACGAATCCCTACTAGTGGCGACTGAGCTAAGCCCTATTGTCCTGGTTTATCAATTATCGGATATCGAGCTGGGTTGTAGACTAGTGCTCTCCTACATGGAACTATGGCCTGCAAATGTATGTGTTCAGATGCTCCAGTTTATCCACTATCACTTACCGACCTCATCACCATACGTCTCCATTATCAACGAACAACTTTACCGGTTAAATGTCTACCAAAGGATTGTGGAGACAGTAGAAGCACCTGATCCAGTTACCATGGAACCCCGTATCAGTCCGTGGTCGCATTGGTCACAACTAGTGTACGACTCGAAGGAGAGGAGAGACTACGTTTTGACAAATCTATTGGCCAACAAGGCTTTTAGTCTGGCACGGGAATGGGCCCGGGTACATGGGCATGGGGATGAGATCACAGAGGTCAGTCAGTCAGTTGGTGTAATCACGCTTTTATTTATTTTTGTTTTTGTGAATTATAGAAAATTGAAATGGGTTACGTTCATGACTTACTTGAAGGGTCTGAAGATGAATCAGACCCTTACACAGCTCAGGGGGTCTTGGAAGATTTATTTTCGAATGCTATGAAATTAAAAGTATATTATAACATTAAAGTTACATAAAAATGAACCAATTTATTTATTGATTTATTTTCTCCTTTCATTCGTCCTCAAGGTGTGTGAAGGGTTATTGAAAAGGTGTCACAAACTGGAAAGTATCATGTTGATACTCCAGTTTATTCTGGGTCATCTTTCCTCTATTCTGCCCTCGTCTGAGCAGATCTCCATCTACGCCAATCAGTTACTTGGCGCCAAAGCCTTGTTAACATTACCCCATTTCGTGAGAGAACAGTACCGCCCACTAATGGGTGAACCCCTGTTGATTGTGGAACAGCTACTCATTGATTTAAAGGTTAGTTAACCTTAATTAATATTAGTATCATATAACTAGCATCTCTTCCGCCCACTAGACTGATTGGATTGGGAAAGTAATTAAAGTAATCTCAAAGGATGAGTTTGCCATGTATTTAGAAACAAAAGATGTTCCTGTACTTGACCCACGACCCTCTGTTCTGACTGACGATGTCACTGACCCCTTCTTCCCTCTGATAATGTTTTATGCTGAGAAATCATTGATGATACCTTCGGTTTCAGTCAGCAGTACTCCTGCCAGTTAGTCAACATTAAATGATACCAATAGAAGCTGTATGTAGCATTTTAGGAAATGCTTCTCTCTCTTTTTCTCCTCTAAAGGTTCTCGAGGGCATTCTCCTAGTGCATCAGCAACTCCTTTCCGTCCTCGAGAGAAACTTCGTTCGCCTACAGAACCTCCTTCAAGATACTCCACAGTCCCTCCCACACCTCGAAGGAAAAGCAGGTATAATTATTACCGAAATACTTGTCTATTCAGTTCTTGTTTAAAAAAAAAAAAAACTGTGATTCTAGTTCTAATCTTGGGAATGAGACTGCAAGCAGGTATAGCAGGTATGAACCCCCGGCTCACCCTCCCCCTAGAGAGAAATGGGAACCGGACTCTAAGGCTAACTATTGTAGAGTTTGTACCTCAACCTACTTTGGAATGGTATATAGTTGATTATTTATTATTATTATTATTGGTTTATGTGGTGGTTTTGATTAGTTTAACCGACGTCACCATTGTCGTCGTTGTGGTCGTGTTGTCTGTCGACAGTGCTCCAACTATTCTTTATATGTTGAAGGATACGTTGGGAATCAGAAGGTCTGCAGAGACTGTCATAACCACAGTATACTCATCAGGTATAGTCAACTAACCATTATTCGTTGTCCACTATCCATTGTTTGTTGTCCATTATCTCTCATCCATCGTCCATTGTCCAATGTGATTATCAATTGTCTATCATTCGTTGTCCATTTTTTATCCATTATCCATCATCCATTGTCCATTATCTATCATCCTTTGTCCACTATCATTCATTGTCCATCATCCAATGCCCATTACTAACTGTCCATCATCCATTGACTATTCATTATCCATTGTTCATTTGTTGTCCACTGTTTATCTATCACCATTATTCATCATCCATTGTCCACTATCCCTCATCCATTGTCTACTATTCAATTCATCATCTATTGTTCACTATTCATCATACATTGTCCATCATCCAATGTCCATTATCCACTGTCCATCATCCATTAGCTATCCATTATCCACTGTTCATTTTGTTGTCCACTGTTTATTCATCATCCACTATCCATCATCCATTGTCCACTATCCATTATTCATTGTCCACCATTATCCATTGTCCATTATCCATTGTCCATTATCCACTGTCCATCATCCATTAGCTATCTATTATCCACTGTTCATTATTTGTTGTCCACTGTTTATTCATCATCCACTATCCATCATCCATTGTCCACTATCCATTATTCATTGTCCACCATTATCCATTGTCCATTATCCATTGTCCATTATCCACTGTCCATCATCCATTAGCTATCTATTATCCACTGTTCATTATTTGTTGTCCACTGTTTATTCATCATCCACTATCCATCATCCATTGTCCACTATCCATTATTCATTGTCCAATGTCCATTATTCATTGTCCAATGTCCATTATCCACTGTCCATCATCCATTAGCTATCCATTATCCACTGTTCATCATTCGTTGTCCACTGTTTATTCATTATCCACTATCCATCATCCATTGTCCACTATCCATCAGCATCATCTACTGTTACTCATCCATTGATCACTCCATCATTGTCCAATGTCCACCATTCGAACAACTCCATTTCCTTGTATTTAGTGGCTCAACTGAGGAAGATTTTGATCAAGAAGACTTTCCTGGTGATGGTAGAGTATTGCAACCCCCCTCCCAATACCCATACCAACTAATATTCCAGGACCCTTTATTCAACCAGAACCTGCGTAGAGAATTTATCTATGACTCCAGTCCCAGTATATCCCTGTGTCTGTCCATAGTTGATCTAATTACTGATACTCGTATTGGAGCCCGGTTCCTACTACACTGCTGTCATAATGTATCCATGCAATTGGTACCTGATGATCATGGACGAATCAATGAGGAAATCGACCATTACTTCACTATTGGGTTAGTTTTACCTGTTTTACTTGATGTAGGTGTTATACCTATTATATCTGTTTTGCCTGTTGCACTAGTTATGCCTGTTATACCAGCTGTGTTTTATCATACATTATTTTATTGCTACTTTTACAATATTTTTGAAAGTTGTATTTGCTTCCATTTTAGAATGATGGAAAACCTGTTAATTAATGCCAAGATAAGATTCACTCGAGTGGGAGACATATCAGGGGTGGAGCTTTGCGATACGTGAGTCGTATCACTTTTGGTATTAGCTGGTGTTAAAACATGAGATTTGGTTGTTTGTTGTAGGTATATAAGTCGTGTTGACTTGCTGCGATTGCTGGTGTCTTCCCAATTTTCGGAAATCCCTTCAATTCAAGAGCTAACACGTCCTGAGTTAGCCAGGTATTGCGTATATGCATGAGTACGTCTGAATTATTTGGAGGCATAATTAAAAATTATTTTACTCTGATTTTTAAGACTAGCCTTGAACCAATTTTAGTGAATTTTGCTTAAATTAAACTGCATTATATAGCTTAATTAGGTCCTATAGGCCATGTTTGAACAAAAAAAGTACTCAAACACTGACACATGACTGAGAAATTCAATATTACTCTAATGCTCACTTAATTAGAAATGCAAACATAATTATACAGTAATTCAATATTACTCTAATGCTCACTTAATTAGAAATGCAAACATAATTATACAGTAATTCAATATTACTCTAATGCTCACTTAATTAGAAATGCAAACATAATTATACAGTACAAAAACTCTAATTCTTAGTCACAAAATGATTACACTAGTCATTTTATGGTATTTCTATTCACGTACATATAATTTCAGTACCGATTCATTATGTTATTTGTTTTGTTGTAGGAGGGTTCGTGATAGACTAATCGGTGATGATCGGTACAAGCTAGCAATGGAGGTCTCAACTAAATGCCAACTTGATGCTAGTCCAGTGTGGTCTGCTTGGGGGATGGCTTGTATTAGAGTAGGGGAATTCGCTAAAGCAAGAGATTTACTGAAACACTGTTTCCAGGTACTATATGTTACAAAAGGACAGGAATCAAGGGGGGGGGGGGGGGGGGGGGAGAGGTGGGGATCGGACAACAAATGTACATGTAGTATGAGGGAAGGGGGTGGGGTTAGTTATATTATGTAGGTCAAATTTTCTGTTATATTGATGCTGGAATAAAATCGTAGTCCTTCCAGAATTAAATTCTACTTCAAAGGCCAAATCACTTATGCAGTTAATACTATTTTAATTTCTTTATGTGGAGTAGAATTATAGGGTAGTTATTACAAGTATTTATCTTTTCGTTGAGTGTATTTTATGTTTACTGTTGTCTTTTTTGATGGTTAGGTTAGCAGTTCTATATCATCATCATCCTCCAGTACCTCTTACCTGTTGGAGAGAGTCATTGAACAGATCATTGCTTGCCCCCTGTCATCAGTTGTGGTATATTAGACTGACTCCATTTATTAATTTTATTGGTTCATGTTTGTGTTTTTTTTAATTAATATAGCGTAAGGAAGATTGGTTTGAAAGCTTTAAAGCCACTAACCAGTTAACTGATGTGAGAGTTTCATAAGTACATTCAATATGCTTTGTTTTGATAGAGGTGTAATTTGTCGCACATATACATGTACATAACATAGATTCAACTTGTGTTACTCTGACTCTCTCTTTTTCTCCTCCTCTCTCCCCCCCCTTCCCCTCTTTCTCTCTCTCTGTAGCATCGACATGAAATAGCACCAATGGACACCACCCGTTTCAAGGAATGTTGTTATTATCTGCTATCATATGGCTCGCCAAGTGCTATTGTGGCCTTCTACTCCAAACACCAGTGTTGGAGAGATGCTTGCCAGTATATCCTCAGAAACGTATGTCCGCCATTAACAGTGATCCATTATTATAATCAACCATGCTGTCTAGGAATAACTTGTTTATAAAGACTGGTCATAAAGGCTAATGTTTATTGGGTTTTTTTTTCTATTATTTGTTAGAATTGCTCTCCTGATGTATTTGTGGACAGTTTGTGGATGATAGCCATTAAATTTGGTCATTTGGAAAACCTTGAGGAGGTGTTGAGGGTTTACGATCCATCACTAGCTAAGTGGGAGCCGTATATGAATGCTGTATGTCGTCTATTGTCGCAACGAAGACTATATCAAATCTTGTACAGAACACAACTATTTATGAAGGTAATTTGTATCGGTTTGTTAATGACTATTGTAGTTTATTGGGAGATGATTCGTGGTACTGTAATTTTATAAAGACAAATGTTAGTCCATTTTTTTCTAAACATGGCATAAATCCAAGTCTATTTCTGTTTAATAACTTTTTTTTTATTTTGTAAATAAATAGGTTTACATTTATGTTTGACTTTCTGATTCTTCATATGCTAGGATTACGTTAGAGCTGCCATGACTTGTATCAAGTTCTTCATTGGGTCCTCGAAGCGTTTAACTACCATCCAAGACATGTACCAACGGAGGAAGTTCCTGGAAACAGCTAAGCAACACTTTGAGGCATCTCTAGAGTCACCTTCGCAACATAAAGGACGTGTCTTTGGAAGATTTACTGACGACCAATCACAAGCTACTCTTCCAAAAAACATGACATCCCAGGAATTACAGGTCAACTAATAAAAGGCTTGTTATAAAGGAATTTTGTATCTCAAGAATCGTTTCTTTCCTTCTCTTAGATGCACATTCATACTGTCTGCATGCAGTTGAAGATTACAGAGATGCTGTATTTCTCCGCCAAAGCAAACAATACGTTGGACAAGCCCCTCCCAGTTGTGGGCGGTGGCAGAAGAGAGGGTCAGGAACAACCAGCTACATTGTTCAGTTCTGGAGTTGTACGGGGAGAAGTGATTTGTAATGTTAGTGGGTGTGGTCTTTATTGGGCGTGGGTTATGTTATTAATGTATTTCGTTTCCAGTTGCTGTCATCGTGTCAGGATATCACACAAGGATTTCAAATAGCTTTTGAGGCGATATCAGTAAGTAGCATACATGTATTTTCACCTTTTCTGACATTGTATTTTTCATCATTACCTTTTGTTAATGTCGTCTTCCTTGCTAGGCTTATAGATTACCAGTTACTCGTGTGTTTGTTGAAGCCACCAGGCAATTAGCCACAAAGGAACGATATCCGGATATTCGACGAGTTTTACAAAGTTTACAGAAGTCACCCCTGGCCTCAAAGGACCTTAATGATGAAATTTGTGTGGCAGCCATTAAAGTACTGGCCACACAAAGCAAGGAGGTAGGCGTGGTTTTATTAAGTCCCTTGTTTTAATAGCTTTGAGACCTTTATGGAGAGTTCTCTTGTTTCGTTAAAGTACCGTCATAATTAATTATCCACTGCCAGTTATTTATTTAATTACTAGTTATTTAACTGCAAGCTATTTAAATTTTCTTTCTTATATTAAAGGTTCAAGGAAATAAGCAGTTGGAAAGATTGGTAGAAGCAATTCACGACGATCGAAACAAGGTATATATTACGTTATATCAAACAATAAGAGTCAGTAGCTTTAATCATGTGCTATACATGTGCTAATCATGTGCTATACATGTGATTCCAATAGATAAAGGCTCTAATCCAATGTGGTAAACTGAAGAATGCATATTTGGTAGCCATAAATGCCAAACTGCCTGATGAAGTCAGGAATATAGCTGATGTTGCTTCTAAAGCAGGACAACTGGGAGTTAGAGATATTTGTGAGAAATGGCTCCAACAGAATCGAAGAAGATAGCATTAAATGATACTACATATCGTCAGTATGCTGTGTGTGTGTAACACCTATATAAACTAATCTATTGGTTTGTGTTTTGTCAATCAGCTAACTTATATAAGTTTTTTTTTAATTTTTCCTTTTTCCACAATTCCTTTTATTTCTCCAACAGGTACTCAATTTAAGTTTCAAATTTATATATTATATATTATTATTATATAAGATTATATTAAAAATTATATTCATGACAATTATAGTATAATATCCGATCTGTATAATAATATAATTATATAATTAAAAATCTAAATCAGCAAAAATATAGTAAAAAAAAAATTTTCTCTTAATATTTAGGGTAAGGCCTACTGTATTGCTGTGCATTCCCACGTCTCATAGGTCCAGGCTGGTTCCCATGTCTCATAGGTCCGGGCTGGTTCCCATGTCTTGAAGGTCTTGGATGGTTTCCATGCCTCATAGGTCTAGGCTGGTTCCAAGATCCAGGTTGATTGCCAGGTCGAGGTCTATTTCCATAATCGTCCCCGTGCCTGAATGGTTGAGGCTCGTTTCCATACTGCATGGGGTATTGCCTGTAACTTCTGTTTCCAGTATTTGCATCGTATTGGAAATCAGCCTTCTTGGATACAACCAGGAACCTTTTGGGACCTGACCCAATCGACTTGTGAATCAAATTATACTGTTCTGCGATAACGTGAACAGTCTTACGATCTTCGTTGCTCAAATCTGATGAAAACTCCAATTGCGATTCGCTTGACGTCACAAATTCATGCAGCATTTTTTCAACACTTTGCCTGGGTACACGAGACTCTGTGACCCCTCCCCCAAGCCCCTCCCTGCTCCTTTGACTACGAAAGGAACTGGCTACAGGGTCTTGCTGCCCTTGCCCATGAGTACCAAGTCCTTGTTCTTCGTTCCAACCCATCTTCACTAGCAACTGGTGACCTTTATTGCTCTCTGAGATCCTTTCCTCACCGTGTGGATTTACTTTGAAATCTTCCATCTCAACGACACGCCTGCCAGTTGCTGGACACTCGAACTGCGTATCTACTTGATGCTGGCTTATTTCATTCATCAAAGCTTGTGAAGCAGACCTCTTGGCTTCCTTCATGGTACTGGACGAAAACGAAGACATGCAAATATTGTTGACATGTATCGAAACGGAATCAGAATTGGCATCTTCAACAAAATCCAAAGCAACTTTAGATTTATCGCTAATAACATGAAGGGACGCGACCGAGTTGGTGCGATCACCAGCGTAGCACTTGGAACACAGGCACCAGCAAGAAAGGAGTTTAATCGTTTTCTTCCATTTTGGATCATCCTTGATCCTACTGTCTACGAATAAAGTAGATAATGGTGGCATTTGTTTCTGTTGGTTTGTTTCTTGATTGCTTCTAATCGATGATATCATGGTATTTAGCTGGCTCGATAGCTCACTGTAACTCATTGGGCTGTCCTGTGGTTTCATAAGGTCACTGTCCGATTCGATGTTCGGTCGTTTAGTAGAAACACTACCGTCATTATCCTCGTCATCTTCGATCCCCGATCTGCTGAGGGTCCTTTTACCAGTCACCTTATATTCTTCCCCTTTCTCTCTTCTCCTGCTCATGTCTTCCTCTTGAATGTCGCTATGGGCAGCCAGCCATCGTTCCACCTCGCTCTGATCAGGAACGGGATAGTAACTGACCAAACTTTGTACTCCCTCAGAGTACTGATTCTCCATGAAATTCATGTTTGCCCACACCATCGAGAGACAAACGGCTCGTTTAATAGAGTGCATGTTTTTGTGGTCTTCAATGAATTTCCTTCGACACAGCCAGTGATAGCGTGACTCCCACGGTTCTCGCTGAACGCCTGGTACATTCTTCAAAACACTTGAAGTAGGAGGAACGGTGTAATCAAGGTTTTGTTCTTCTAAAGGAGCCGCCATTGTCTTCTAACCACGAGGTAGGCGTGGTCAGGAAACGTGGAGCCTCATGGCAGCTGCTGCTGAAGAGCTGTTGAAGTTGTGTGGGAGGCTGTCTCTGGGTAGACCAGGAACAGAAATGATGATCATCTCAAAATGGCTGTATAAATACAAGAACATGCAGAGAAGGGACAAAGCTTATCAAAAGTTGAACAGAGTGAGTAGACCCTGTATAATTAAACATTATTATTATCCTCCATTGTACGTATAGGTTAGTAAAGATTTCAAAAGGTATTTTAATTATGACTTACACCGTGAAGTACTGACAGCTGTAGAGCAGTTAAGGTACGTCATAATTTACTGTTACTATAACAATGGGTGATAATTTGTTCTAGGGATCCTGATTCCCAATCCAATAAGCCACAATCCCATTCTATTTTAAAGAAACTATCAGTGAAAGTTTCAAGTTGTCTCAGTTTTGTTATGAAATACTTATGTTTTATGGAGTCTACCTTCAGGTATATATGTACACTATAATATATTGTTACCTTCCCCCCCCCCAATCTCCAACCCCTTTGTACAGTGACCTGATGCAAAGGATAGAGATAGGTCACAATATTCCAATGTATATAATCGTAACAAGCTCTCTGAGTAGAGTATGGTATGTGACTTGTATCGAGTATTCAAGCATATATTCAGTGGTGGTATCGTATACAGGTTACTTATGAAGCTATATGATAATACACTAACAGAGACAGCTGCATTGGTAACCAGACTGCTTATGGAATATTCCATTGATCAGCCATTAGCTCTACCCTACAATCATAAACTCGTGTTAGTTAAATTTGCATCTCTGTTACCAGTTTTAAATGTTTTCCTTTCTTTTTAGCGATTCAGGTATGAGCAAGTCTGTATCAGGTAATTAGTGTATGATTCTACCTACTAATTCACTGATCGATTGACTACCAATGTGGTTATAGGCATCGTCAAACTTAGCGACGATTTAATGAAGCAGAGACAAGAAGATTTCAAGAGCCATGCCTACCAGACACAAGACTATGTCAAAAATCACACTCATAGTGATCAGCCCCACCCACATAATCAGTCCCGCCTACATGATCACCCCCACCCACATGAACAACCTACTACCAAGAGAGGCAGACAATCAAAGAGATATAGGCTACGGAGATTGGTTAATATGGTTCAATTCACAATGGCAGACAAAGGAAGAAGGAAGAGAGTAATAAAAGTCTATGGTACTCGGTTAGCTAAAAAAGTAATGGCAGCCAACAGAAGGCAAAGAAACAATGGAGGATGGTTGGTTCATGTGACTTGTGTTCGCGGTAAATCACCATGGCGACAACAAGCTTCAAGTTCCTATCATAAATGGAATAGACTCAGAGTAAAGCTGATTAAGCCAATGATGAAGAGAAGGTGTCATTGGATGTCAAAGAGAAACAGAGCACTGAAAAACATCTCTATCCAAGGAATTCCACAATCAGCATCAACTTCGTAATTGAAAAAAAAATACTTTAAATAATTTGAATGATGATATAGACTATTTTATTTAGTACAGTACAAAGCAAATAAAACGTGCTTTTAATGTTTTAAAATGACAATTTTTTTTCTTAAATTTTATTTCTGGGCCAGTTGGTGTCGAATTGTCCAACGCAGGTCTTGTCTCTTCTTGCTTGTTGGTACTATATATTTGCTGGGTTTATTGCTAGTGGGCAGGGCTGGCATAGGAGGAGGAGGAGGACCATCTTGAAGGAGTTGTTCCTATAATTAACGCAACAGTAATCATTAATAAATAATGAAGGGGGCATGCATGCCAAGTCTGGGACATACTCGTATGTGCCAACGAAGCCCATGTCTTGGATGTTCTCCAGGTGGTTTCATAACCTTCCAACATTCATTATATTCATGGTATCTGGCGCATGTAACAATGATGTCATTATGATGACGTAATATTGAACTATTTATAGAGTATACCTCTGAACAGGATCACATTTCTTAATGGTGGTTCCTTTTATGCAATGAGGTAAGTCTGTGGTTGGCCTAATAACTATTAATAGAACAGTGAAAACATTAAAAGAAACTTGTCACAAGATGTCAACTCCAATGTAAAATAAATCTTAAAGTGTAAAACAAGTGTCAAAGGTCAAATCGCCCACACAACATTAAGTTATTGTCATATTATAACTAAAGCCTGGTTCACAATAATACATTGGCTGAACGTTTATAAAGCTGCATGGGCGGTTTGACCTTTTTACACGTTTACATTGGAATAGACTAGAATTCTATTCCAGCGTCAACGTAACGTCCCGCTAGTGTCATATTGTGAACTATAGGTAGATACATATATATATATATATATAGTTCAAATAATTATATACGCACATGATTTGGGAGGTTTATTGGATAGCCGACTACCAGCAACAGAAGGAGTAGCATTGCCGCCATCAATAACACAAGATGAAGTATCTACCAAGGAAACCTTTAAAGGTAGTATACTATTATTAATAATCTTTGTTTGTCTAACCGCTAATAAGTGAATTATCTGCACTATAACTGGGTAAATCGCAATGCCTAAAATATTAATTTAGATTCAATTAATATAACTATTATTAAACAAAAGCTGTGTACCTGAGAACTTTTCTCTTGATGAGACGATTCCCATTATTTCTTACAGAAAGGTGTATTACAGGTTTGTCTGGTAAGGCATAGTGTCTTTCAAACGAGCCACTTAACGAAGGGGTTGGACTCATTACATCAGTTGCTGGTAGCAACGGGGTATTTATAACACTACTACTTAAATCGTCATTGCGAAGAACAGTCTATAAAGGGTTAATAATCACAAGAGTGGGAACATCTTTAACAAAGCTACCTTATAAACAGCTGATGATGGTAATGGTGGTGATAAAGAAGTCGAATCTATATTTACAAAAATAAAAGAATTTGAAACATATCCTAAATATTTAGTCCATAAACCTGTATCTTTTCCAGTGTCCTCGTTGTACTGTTCTGCTGCTAATTTATCCTCTTTTTCTTTAAGCAGCTGAAGAAAGTCTATCAATGTTTTCAAAAGTTAACATTGTGTGTAGTACAGTTCCATAAAGTAAGAAATACCTTGAGTATAAGACTCCAAATCTTTCTGTACTACGTTATGGACCCCCATGGAGCTTAGCTGTTGCTTGACATACTCTGTTGCTTCAGAGAACTCTAGACCATCACTACTGTCTTCCTCCGGCTCCATGAGTGACCACTGGCACTGACCGGTTTGACAGACTTTCAACCAAAATGTCCGCCCTTTTAAAATTTTAAAACCACGTGTTTTAAATTTACGGATAATGTACGGATGGGGTGTGGCAGATCATGTTACTGTGCAATGCATGCCATTGATTGATGTGATATAGGTAGGTGTAACAATTGGTAAGGGCTGCATGCATAGCTTAAATGAAGTCAGTCAAGTCAATGTATAATTATCATTAATTATTATAACTCTGTATGTATTACAGCAATTTGCAGCAATTGCAGTAAAGCGCAGGTCAGAAAAAAAAATTATAATGATCATGAGAAAAATTAATTAATTTTGAAAAAAAAAAATAATCAAAAGATTGAGCATTTAATTAAATGATAATGAATAAAACGATTCCTAATCAGTGTTGCCTGGACACTTGACACAGCTCAAACACAACTGGACAAATGACAGCCATGGTAAAGCTGATCGACGAATAGGTAATGATTTTATAGGGCAATTCAACCAACGGTCGCTTCTGTACCTCCAGGATACCTTGATCGGGCATAATAGCTGGCAACAACCGAAAACACAACAGCTTCATGATAAACCGAGCCGGAAACACCAACAATATACCAATGATAAACCTCAGGCAATTAAATCCCATTAGCTGCGATGACGGTAACGCTACCGCCATACCCTGCTCTGTGATCAGATCATCCCGATGGGGTCCATTGTAGTGGCAACCAATAACGGTTCCAAGTGCAGCACCAAGTATTGCAGCTGTATCACCCCTATCCATCGTCCATTGGTCAGTAACTGGATATAATGCTAGGATTACGATGACAAACCCAACAGCAATGAAAGGGTAGTACGGGGTATTAAACATGAAGGAATCTATTACATCCAGGAATGGTATAACCAAAACAGTTACTACTGATCCAATAATAGTCCCGCCCACTATATCCTAATGAAAATAATGACAGTAACAATTAATTTAATATCAAGAGTATATATAGCATAGTTTCCAACGTGCCCAGACTCCCATGCATCTAATGAAAGAAAGGGGAGTCTGGCCCTGGCTGAGTCAATTTTCTTGGCCCTTGGTAAGAAATTTCCATTGGCCGATTACAACAGTCGTTTGTTTAAAAACGTCGCAATTTAATGACTATAAAGCCAGTGAGTATAAAGTATAGTAAGTATGAACACGATCAATATGGTTATTATTATATAAATGCACTTGAGGTGCAGATCCCTCGCCGAGCCTTAACACAAAAACTTCAGAACAAAAAAAAAAGACTGAGAGAGAGAGAGGAGTCAGGAAAACTAAAAAAAAAAAAAAAAAAAAAAAAAAAAAAAAAAAAACTTTTCCCCCTGCAGACCCCAAACCCCCCACTCAAATCAAAAAAAAAAAAAAAAAAAAAAAAAAAAAAAAA
>JAYJLX010059623.1:0-23715 GCA_036873525.1 Chalinula nematifera | reverse complement strand
CCTTTGTCGTACATATTTGTACACTCACGCATTCTTGTAAGAAGCATATCTACTCGCTCTTTTTGAATTTTTTTAAGACCTAATTCTTTACAGATTTCAGTAATTGATCCGTCTAACGGGACGCTAAAAGATATTTGAGCGCCAAAACTTTGACTTCTGGTGTACTGCGGATGAAAGTCACCGCCAAGATAAAAAGGTGTAAACACCACAGTGCCGCTATTGCAGTAATGGCCGCTTGCGAATCCTTGTGTGCTGTATGATCCTTGATTTATCTGTACCGCGCTATTTGTTACTGAACCTGTAGAAGACGCCTGAGGGTTAGCTATAACAGTAGTCCCATCAGAGACCTGAGCTCTTACGGGACTAGCAAACGAGATTACTTGGAGAAGACCGATAACGACGTAGTGGTAGAAGTTGTTTCGATTGTTCTTTCGATGTCCTCGGTCTCGATGATACCCGCTGCACGACTTGTGATTTCCAGCTGGAAGTCGTCTCCCGCTGTGTGAATCGAGTACGTCGTGGATGTGTTGTTTATCTCTGCGCTCGGAACTACGTTGTGTCCTGACCAAGTTTCGAGCTTGCTTCCAAAGCGTTCGATCGAAATCGTCTCCTCGATAGTTTGCTCCGTGGTTGTCGTCGAGTTCATTGAACCCTGCGAAAACAGTCCCGCAGTCTGAGCTACTGCAGGTGTCGAAAAAACCAGGAGTGCTGGGATTACGAGCCATTTTGTTGTTTTCACGGTTTTGTTTTTGGAGGGGCGTTCTCTTCTACTTTAGGTTCTTTTTGTTTGCGATTTGCATCACTTGCTCTACTGATTCCATAACCAGCTAAAGATCCAGAAAAAATACTGGCGATGAATGTGGGATCCATCTTTTGAAAGTAACCCATATACGAGAGTGTTAGTAAGGCAGCACTCCAACTGAGTACTGATACCTTCACTATTTCAGCCAGCCACTCGTATGAACGCTTATTCTCTTCTTCGTTCATGGCTGAGAATATTCGTCAGTCATCTAAACTATAAGAGTTATCGGGAGTTTGTAAGTGGCAGAAACCGCTAAGAAAAAGCACCCCGAAAAATGGGAGCGAGCTAAGCGTAAAGCCCGTAAAAAGATGGGAGGACACTCTGCACGTGCTATGCAATTAGCGACAAAATATTATAAAGAAATGGGCGGTAAGTACGAAGGTAAAAAATCAAGTAAGAACAAACTTTCTAAGTGGTCTAAAGAAGATTGGCAGACTCGTGAGGAGTATGAGAAGAAAAAATGAACATCCGTAAGCAACAACAAAAACTTTTAAAAGTTTCTTGTAAAGCTCAAGAATGCGTGAGTCGCGAAGAAGCTCAGAAACTACTTCGCAAAGCACGTAAAATATCTAAAAAGCTCCATAACAGTGGCCGACAAAGCACGCGAGAAAGGGAGGACTGAGCGCTACCTGCCAAAAGCAGCGTGGGCGTCCATGTCTAAAGAAGAACGCAAGGCAACGGATGAAAAAAAGAAGCGAGCTACACGAGGTAAACCTGTAAACACTCATGTAGCCAACACTGAAAAAGCCAAACGGGCTGGCAAAAAAGCTCGGTCGTACAAAGCATCTAAGAACAATGGCTAAACAAGGACCCTGTTGGGATGGCTACGTTATGGAGGGAATGAAAAAAAGCAAGAAATCGGGGAAAATGGTGCCAAACTGTGTAAGAGCTAAGAAAAAAGCTCGGTCCTACAAGAAGTCGAAAAAATGACCGATCAAGCTTGCCCGACTCCTTCACCCGACGATAAAAAAGAGAAGAAAACTCTTCATTTTGAGCGTCCTAAGACTCAAAAAGAGGCGTACTGGGAAGAACGTTGTGAAAAAGATCCACAGTCCCCTGGTTGCCTTCTCTACGACGACTGATCGTCGTAATTTTCAGTCTTATCTTCAAACAATTCATAGGAGTAGCCCATTTCTCCTCCTAGAGGTTCGTTGCGATTATCCTTAAAAAAATAAACTGCCTGAAAACCGGGGTAAAAGTCTTCCGCTTCCTGAGTATCCCAGGACTCATGTAATGCTTTTATTTCTTCGTCTACTTCTTTTAGGGTCACCTGAGTTCT
Organism: Chalinula nematifera; assembly: GCA_036873525.1. NCBI lineage: Eukaryota > Metazoa > Porifera > Demospongiae > Haplosclerida > Chalinidae > Chalinula > Chalinula nematifera. The sequence goes on along the minus strand of JAYJLX010059623.1, from coordinate 21,634 downwards.
AAACTCGGCCCAGTCATCACGGCAGTGAAGGCGAGCTTTTTGGACCCAAACGTTCTTGATTATGCTCGGCCAGAAGTGTGAAAAGAATTCGATTACCTCGTAGGTCGCAGCATTCAACTTGTTGTAATGCATCCTGTGTGGGCGACTAAATCAAATCTAAGTCAAAGCCTTTGAGACTAAAATAAAGGTAATCAATGATCATTTACTCCAATGGCTGAGGTCACTTTTAATCGTGAGCTCGGAGCTGCTCCCGCTGGTATCACCCGCTTCGGCCAGTATCGCTCTGAGGACGGCGGCAACATTACCGTCAACAGCACCACTGAGGATACTTCTGAAGGCTCTCGTAAACGTGCTGACAAGTATGCGGTGACTTCGAGCGCCACCGGGACCGGAACTGTGACTCTTTTCGCTGGTTCTGAAGCTGTCCGCCGTGTTTATATCCTTAGCGGAACCGACGGTTCAGTACTCGGTGAAGTTGACGCTCCTAAAACTTCTGGACGTTCTGATGTTTCCTTCACCTTCAGTGTTGGAGCTTCGATCGAGAACTATCTTTATGTCGAAAAAACAGACCGTTCTCCCGCTGTTTATCGAGTGACATATACTGCCGCCTGATACTAAATTAGGCAAAAGACTCCGAGTCATGGCAGACCCATCAGATCTGGAGTGTTCTCTGGCTCGGAAGATTAAAGAGACGATGGAAGAGGGCAATCGCACCTCTTCCTCGTATTACGTGTCTATACAAGAGACGGTGAGTAAGTGTGAGAAGAGAGAGGACGTTTCAGATGGGCAAGACTAAGCACCCTCTTCTCGGTCATTCGATTCTCGCTAAAAAAGATACCTGGCTGACAAGATACCCAGTCGATTCTGTCTCGTTACAGTCAGACGAAAAGCTTTTCGTGCCAAAAGGCAGCGCGTGGGAGTGGATCAAAATAATCGTCACAGCAGGTGATTTGTACCGTGAGGTAAGGCTTAAAGCTAAGCCAGACGCCAGCTGGTATTTTTACGAGCCAGACTGGAAGATCATTAACGATATGGATGAAACCATAGAATACAAACCAAATCACCACATACAATTAAATACTCCTTATTATCGTCATAACTCTGGTTTCGACGGCGCTGACTGCACATGTTTTAGTAGTGCCTGTGCGATGCTTCTGAAGACTTTGAGAGAAAGGTCTTTTGAAACCAATCAAGAATATCTCGAATGTGTAAGTGAACTTGGTGACGGCGCAGAAGCCTGGGTACAGATCAAAGCACTTAGTCAGTTTGGGCTAGATGCAGAATTTAGACAAGACGGAGATTGGTCAGCAGTTGAAGAGCTTATTCAGGAGGGTGTACCGGTTCCTTTGGGGATTCTTCATTTTGGTCCTGTAGAGAATCCCAGCGGCTCGGGGCACTGGGTCACTGCTGTGGGACTTACAAAAGACCAAGAAAATTTGATTGTTCACGATCCTTATGGTGACCTTGACTTGTACAGCGGCGTGTATACCTCAGATTGCGGATCGTTCCGTAAATATTCCAAAAAGCACTTAAGTCCTCGTTGGATGGTAGAAAAAGGCTACAGTTCCGGATGGTATATAAAAGCCAGACAATGAGTAACTACAGCAAAATTTTTGAAGAATGGGACGCTGAGCAAGAAAACCGTAAAGCTCTATTTACAGATTTTTTATATCAACGTTCTGGTCGCACAAATGGGTTGTTCACCGGTTTGTGGCAAGAGTGGTGCCAAGAAGCAGGCGTACAAGCCCGAGAAGAACATTTCAATGCTATTGAATCTGGGGAAGGTAAAATTAAAACAGCGTAAAGTGTGTTAAGTGGCGCAGCGCGATTATGCAAAAGAATATCGTGATCATGGCGGTACAGAACGTCAGAAAAAACGTCGTGCTGCGCGTAACAAGGCTCGTAGACATATGGAACGGGCTGGGAGAGTATCTAAGGGAGACGGAAAAGAAGTCGACCACAAAGACTTCAACCCGGAAAACAACAGCCCTTCGAATCTTCGGGTAGTTAGTAAGAAAACTAACCGCGAGAAACAACCTAAACGAAGCTAAACTTAAATCATGGAACAATCCAATTTTTTACAGCAACCAGGCGGTCTCGGACCACTTCCTGGGCTTAAGCCTTTAGGTATGCCTATGGCAAAGCCTTCGGCTTATATGAATGACGACATCAGCATCACGGCTCGTCGACAGGCGTATACCGACGATGTGAATCGTGTCTTTGCACAGTACAACATTGATCACGGTACTTATTCTCGTACTCCGGTAAATCCTTTGCCTTACGCAGAGGGCAACATCACCAAGTCAGCTCAACCCACCGGGCCTGCAGGGTACAACCACAAGGAGATGCCGCTTCCTGAGCGCCCCGTGGACATGCCAAAGGATCAGTACATCGCTGAGACAGGTCTTGCCGCCGATCCCACCATGCGTGGCAACGTCCAAGCACTAACGGTATTACCTAAGCAAAACTTCCTGAATACTCAGGACCCCAATCAGATGATGTACACGCAGGATTACCGTCGTGCTGATGACATCTCTTTACAAGAGCAAATGCTGGGGGGTAAAAAATGATGCGTAGTGAGCAAATGGGACCTACTCGTTTAGCGGGTATGGCTCTGGGGATGCGTCCCGCTGACATGGTTCGAGCTGTAAGTAATCCTTCAGAACTCACTGCTCGACTGCGTTATCAGCAGACATTCCCTCGCAGTTGAAGTAACGTGATCCGAGATTAATCTCGGATATGCACAGCGTAAAGCTCGATTGGATTACACCTGACGCTGAGAAGGTGATCGCTCGTCATGCGCGTGTATCGACTTCAAATCCCGATCGGGAAGAGTACGCCAGACTTCTTTCGTACTGCATCAAGCATGGACACTGGTCGATTCTTGAGCAAGCGAACGTCAGCTTCGAGATTATTACTTCGAGGGCGATTTCGGCTCAGCTGATCCGCCATAAATCGCTGTGCTTCCAGGAACTGTCGCAACGCTATACGAATCCATTTGAAACTCTTCCAGATGGTATTCATGACCGTCCTTCTGAGTTTTTGATTCGAAAGCAAGCGGAAAAGAATCGACAGTCGAGCACGGAAAATATTGATCAAGGTCTTGAAGCAAGTTTTAGAGATCGCATTTACGTTTTAGATAACCATATCTATCAGCTGTATTACGACATGCTTGAAGCAGGCGTGGCACGAGAGTGCGCGAGAAATATTCTTCCTTTATATACGCCTACAAGACTTCACGCAAACGCCACTGTTCGATCATGGGTGCATTACGTCGGGCTGAGGGCTAAAGAAGATACTCAGCTTGAGCACCAACTGATTGCACGTCAGATTGCAATGATCTTAGGCATCGAACTTCCTACTGTCGTCAAAGCAGTCGTGGAGACAGACGATCACTCGCTCGATGGCTGGCGGTTTTTATCTGAATCATCCTCGGACTCTTCCACCCAGTAACCCACGGTGGTTTCCTGCTCAATAAAACCCATCAGGTTTGCGAGAGCTAGATCAAGAAGTTTCTGATCCTCTTCAGAGAGTTTCTCGACTTCTTGATCGACCTGATCCTGGAGCTCGTCTTCAGACATCTTCGAAACCCTCTAGGTAAGCTTGTCGAGCTTCTTCGTTAATTCTTTTGCGAAGATAAGCAATTTTATCATCTACGAGATGTGCGCTAGAAACGTAGGTAGCGCACGTAAAACCATCTCGTTTTAACTCTACTCTTATTAATTCAGGTCCTTGTGTGTCGATAGAGATTTTCTCTTCACTCACGACTGATTCTTCCAGGGGTTTTCGGGTACAGGCTGCGGAGCAGTAGTTTGACGTGGAGCGGTGACTTGAGCTAACTGCGCTGCACGAATGATTTGCCGATGCTGTTCAAGCTCTTGAGACAAGGCTGCTGTCTGCTGTTTCGCCCAGTTTTGAGCGTTGGCAGTCAACTCATCCAGGACATTCGCGCTGTGCGGGAAATTAAAAGTAGCTCCCACTCCAGTCTTATTGTTGATTTTAGTTGCTCCCGTAGTTTCAGCCAACGCAGAAAGGAAGCCGTGGGCCTGCTCGACACTGACATTTGCCACAAACGAAAGCTCGACAGGGTCAACCAGACCGCGATTTTTTTCATACAAAGCACTGAAAGCACCACTTACACGGTGAGCTACGTCAGTTCCCTCACGAGATCGAAGCGCTTTCTTGTCGGCGATTGAGATACCAGCCAAAACCCCTCCCATAAAACTGAGAGGGGCTCCAACAAACTGAGGAGCAGTGACCGCTGTGGCAATGGCAGCGGCACCACCGAAGAAAATGGTCAGAGGGAAAGACTTAGGTGTCGGCATCGTGTTTTTGGAAACTAATTTCCCACTTAGAAAAGTCAGGCTCTTGAGCAAACTCCACAGGGTTTGGAAGCCTTGTGTCACCGTGAGAGGCGCGATCCGATGTTAGATCAAAAGGTTTCAATCGCAAACCTTTGATTGCAGGCATTCCAGATTTAGTTGTTGCTTTGCAATGGGGCAGCTTAAGGATATTGCACAGAGTTTCTAAAGTTCTCTCCACGAAACGAGGTTTTGCTGCTGGCTTGTACCCACACGCTTTGCAGAAGTTTGCATAGCTTGCATACAATTCGCTGTATGCGTTTTTGACAAACATGCCTTTTTCTGATTCGTCAGTGCTCGGTCGCGCTGCTCCTCTTCCCACATGCGTGGCTGAGTTAGGAGCGTAAAGACAACACTCGCCCATCCACGCGACGTACTGGTTGTTGAAGACCAGTGCATCAATGTTGGTTTGAGCGAGTGATGGAGCGTGTTTGACGGGGTTGGCAAGGACGTCCCTCATCTCAGCGAAAGACATTGAGAGAGCCCACGAAACGATGCCTGGAAGCTCTTCTACGAACTCTCCCTCAAGCCTGTCGTCATAAACATCGAGAAGCTGACGACGCTGACTCGCAGGTACAACCTTGTCCATAACGATTGTCAGACGTCGACGCTCCAGACCGCTCGTTGAGTCGTTAGAGCTGATGTGTTCGTTACTTGCAATACAGACCAGACACTCAGGTTTGAAGCTGATGATTTCTTTTCCGTATTTACGTTCTGCGCGGAGTGTGTCGGATGCTGAAGTCAGTTTCTTAAGGACGTCCATCCGTTTGTTGTAGTTCGATTCGTCCGTAAGAAGCAGAAGACGCTTACCAATCAGGTTGTAAGTCTCGAATTTGTTTTGCTCGATAAGCTCAAGGCTCGACGTGTGGGTGCTGTTGAACCCAGCGAGGGCAATCATCAACTGCTGCATCGTCGACTTACCGGTGCCACCAGGACCGACCAAGTGAAGAAAACGCTCGCCTGAGGTGTAACCAGTAAGGAGAGCTCTGGCGAAAGCTTGAATTAATTTCGCTTGTCCTTGCCTGAGTGATGAGTCCATCCAGGCGAGAAACTTGGGACACTTCCGGTCTTGATCCCACTCATATAGCAGCCGTGACCTGAAGTACAGCTCTTTGTTCTTGCCAGGTTCGAACTCGAAGCTGTCGCTGTCTAGAGCTCCGTTGGCAAAAGGAATATGCTTTCTTCCTTTGCTGAAAATGCTTACTCGACCGCCGTCGAGGGACTTGAGCATCTTGGCCTGAAGCATCGAGTAAACACTGTTAACAGTCGACGCTGCGTATTTCGGAAGAACTCCCGCAGATACAAAGGTGTCGAGAGCATTGATGATCCTTCTTTTGACGTGCATCTCATCTTGCACGTACCAAATCCCAGTGTCGTCGTCGTAGGTATAAAAGTTGTCGTGGGTGCTGTCGTACAGATAGTTATCGCCTTGGTTAGTCGCGATAATCTCAGCTACATCATTTTCTGCGAATGCTCGTTTTTGTTCTGCAGCGTTTTGAAGATTGATCAACTGAGCCGGTGTCTCAGGAATAGAAGTTTCCTTGTCAGTCATTTTTGTTTTTGTTGATGTTGTTGTAGGTTCTTCCGAAGTTTTTTCGTTCAGAGAAAAATCATCGAAAGTCAAAATAGAATCAACAGCCTTAGCTCTCGCTTGCTTTACTGATTCTTGAATGTCTAAAGGTGCGACATTCTTGAAAGTGTCGATGTCGACGGATTTGAGCCTTTTCCAGGCTGCAATATCGTCATGCTCCGATGCCATAACGATAGCTGGTCTGATCGTCTCAACATCTCGGATGCTTTCGACGATGCGAGTGAACTTGCCGTCTACCTCCGCAGGATACGCATATACAGCATAGAACGCACGGTGTGCGACTGTCAAGGGTGAGATTCGGGTTGAGACACCGTTGTCTCTCAGCCAGTTTGTCCAGCCAAGAATCTCTTTTACAGCCCTTGTCACTGCAAGGCTTCTGTCGTCTACGGGCTTGCCGTCAAGGATGTCTGAGACAGACCTTGCCAGAAGTCTTTCGAAATCGATTCCATCTTCTTCAATGGTGATATTTTGAAGTGCCTCAGTGACGTCGAAACGATCACCTTTTTCTTCTTTTGGCAGAGAGTGATAAACCTTTAATGCTTCATCAATTTTCTCTGCGGGGATGAATTTATCTGTGATTTGAAGAATACCTTCAACAGATTTTGACCCGTAAAACAAGTTAGGAACCTGCGTGGCTCTTATGTCTGACCCAGGGATATCCTTGGATATTGCACGAGTGAACCACTGATAAAACTCGCCGTCGATGATAGGTTTTTCTAGTCCAAAAACTAATCTGAATCGAGGCCAAGATTCAGTTGTAGAGGGAGAGTCATAGGCAAGAGAAAGATATTTTTTACATACATCGAGCTCTTGCGCTTGTTCCCAAGTGAGCTCTTGTTTTTGTATTTTGTTTCCGTCTTTGTCTTTGCCGTCAGCTTGATTATCGATATCGATAATAATCAGACCAGCTTGTATGAGCCCGGTGTTGTCCTTGACTCGCTTTCCTTCTATTAGATGCCAGGCACAGAGACCTTTGCGAAGACCGACCTCATCAGCAATGCCAAGAGCATCGAGCTGTTTGGGTTCCCAATTATTGTTAAAAGATCTGAAGTCACCGCCTGCTTCAATCTTTCCTGTAACAGCGTCTAACGCACTGACTACTTTGCTGTTTACAGAACAAACGAATTGCATGACGTGATTTGATGTCCCACCATTCTGCCCCAAATTTCGGGTTTTAACACCCCTGAAGCAAAGTTTTAAGACTGTGCGGCTGCTGGACGGACTTCGTTAAAGAACTTGTCGACCAGGGCGAGCCACGCGAGTTCGTCCTTTTCGACCTCTGTTTCGCCGAACGTGAATACCTGCGTTTGGTAGTCCTCGATCGGTGTGGACACAATGATCTGTGTCTTATTTATTTTGATGCCTAGGCATGCCTCTGCGGCAAGCTTGTAGGCAGCTAATTGTAATCGCGTCTTCTTTACTTTGAACACCCCCGAGATGAGTGCTTTTTTGGTTTTTTCGTCGACGTTGGATTTCTTGTTCGGGAACCGAGCACTGTATGGACCTGCGCTGGTTTTGAAATCAGCTAAAACGATCTCTGCATTGTTATCCATATAGATGAGGTCACAGCAACCGGCGTAACCGTGCTTTGTATTCTCGTCGTAGTAAAAAATTCTCCCTACCCCATCATCGCCAACGTACTTAGACCACTTTGGTTGGTTGTAAGGACGCTCAGACCAAAGAACTCGACCGCCTTCGAGGAGCTCATCCATCCGCTCCGGCACGCCTGTCCAAAAAGGAGCGTAAGCCTCAGGTGGCACAACCTTCAACCCACGGATATGGTTTTCAGTCGCTTCGTGGATCCAAGTTCCTCTCGCAGCTGCAGCATCAGCAGCTCCTGGATTCATTATGTTCCAGTGAGCAAGTTTTTGCTGCGTTTTAGCTGACTGTGTACTACTCAGTATGGAAGTTACTGACGGTAAGTAATCAGGTACTCCAGGGCATTTGTAATGCCTAAGTCCGTTTATAGTTTTACGTGTATCCATGTTTTCTATTTATCCAATACTAGAACTGTGCCAGGCCGTTGCCAGTGTCTTTGTTGTCACTGGCTTCCTCATCGATAAAGAATTCGCTCTTTTGATACTCGAAATCCCTGTTTCTTTGATCGAGCTCGCTGAGCAAGCAGCGTCCGGCAGAAAAAGAATCTGCTACTAATTCAGCTGTTTCATCTGCTTCACGAGGTTTGCCTGCGTGGTCTACACACTCTTGAAGTATCTGGCTGCTGATTAACAGTGATGCAATTGTATCAAGCTTTTTATTTGTTTCCTGCTGTGCTTCAATCCACTGGGTTAGCAGAAGCTGCAAACGTCCGTTCATTTTTTTATAAAAAAGATTTTGGTCGCTGCCAGCTTACATCGAAATCAATATTTGTCCCCTTATCTTTTTGCTTTGCCTTGTCGAATACCATCCACGCTGAAGTTACTGAGTCTTTTGTTTTGCTTTGATCAGCACGAAATATCGGCCTGGGGTTTAAAACAATAAGGTTGGATAAAGGTTTTTCAGATAAAAAGACAGATCTGGCCCGTGTGGGCTCAAGAAATGTTAAGCGATCAAGGATAACAAGACCCCGAGAAGCAAGTTGGTAGCCCGGTTCGAGGATCCAATTGATGTTTTCTCTGACGCCTTGGGTAATTGCCAAGGTCCAATCGAACTCAGGGAGGCTCTTCCACCAAGCAGTATCGAGGTGATCGGAATCATCGGTGCTTGTGATGATGGAGTCGAAGTTACCGAGAGACTCTAGTTGTGCTTTGAGTTGTCCGTCTGTATCAAGAGGTAATAAGATCCGACCCGATATGAGATTTCTTTCCGTAATAGGATTAAGAATATTATCCGGTACTCGATAAAAGCTCATGGAAGGAGAAGAACTACTACAGCGCTTACGCGAATATATGACGGTGGAACAGGAGTTTTACCATCATAGATTTATGTCGCGAGCACGTAAGTTAGATAAACCTGAGGATTTAGTTGAAATCATAGACCTGTTACACGCAAACTACTTAGTTCAGAAAAGGCTTTTTACTAATCTTGCAAGAGCTGTAGCTGACTCTGATATGGAGCTACCAGCCCTTAAAGACTTACTTGGTAAATAAAAAAGCCGCCTTCCGAAGAAAGCGGCTCAAGGTGTGTGAGTGGTTTTACTTTAGACGGAAAGACCTGCAGCTTTCAAGGCTTCTTTCTGTTCCTTAGTCAATTCTTTGGTTTCTGAACTGACCTCTGGAGGTGCTGATTTAGGATCGCCAGCGCCTGCAGGCAAGCTGTTGAGGCTGCCTGCTTTGTCTCCTTCCAGCTGTGGATGCTGCTCGTCAAAAGCCGCTTTAATCTCAGCGTGATCTGTTCCGAGAGGAAGCTCGACCAGATTCGCACCGGAGATATGAGAACGAAGTGCGTTTGATACCAAGTCTCCTCCAGCACTCTCAAGCCACTCGTTAATATCTTTGATAAGGGCTTTCTCTTCGTCGTCTTTGACTGGGCGGTCAATAAACTCAAGCACGTTGTAATTAACCTTACCCGTATCTGCCCCCGTGGTTGGGTCAGTTTGTGTAAAGCTTTTTTGAACGAACTTTGTCTGAGTAATTACCTCAGCGACGTTGATGCGGTTGTTGTAGAGCGTCTGAAAATACGAGATGAAGTTTTTCTGACTGCTCTTGCCAGAGATGACAGCAGTTGCAACGCATCGACTAGGTAGCAGACGATGAGTAGGGTCCACACCAATAAACGCAATCCTGATGAACTCCTGGCGGTTTCGCATGCCGAGGTTCCCATAAAAGGGAGTAAACCCGAGCAGTACAAATGAGATAGGGATTCCGTTGTCGTTAGCGTCTGTGATTGCTTGATCAGGATCCGTGTCCGACTTCCAGCGACGCTGCTGAAGATCGATGCGGAGGGTGTGCGGTGGGACTTGACAAAGAATTTCATCAGCCGCGAATTGTCCAGCGATAAATACCATGATTGATTAGAGGGAGAAGTTGATTGAACCAATAGCCGCTGCAGAGACTTGACCTTTATCGGGGTCAGCTGCTTTTTTGGGCGCGGACTTCGTGCCCTTAGGAAGATACAGAATCTGATCTACTGCGTAGTTCAAATACTGTTTGTTTTCTTTTTCGCTGGTGCTCACACGACCGACAGCAATCGTGGGCGTCCCATTAGGAAGCTCTGAAAGCTGCTTTGAGTGCTCGTTCCAAGCGGTGAGTTTGAACCAGTTAGTTTCTTTGTCGTCGGGAGCTTGCCAAGCAATCGAACGATTAGTGACGGTTGAGTCGCCGACTTCGTTCTCTTCCGATTTAGGACCAAGTCCACCACACGCCATAAAGGTGTTGATGGCAAGGATGTCGCTGAAGTTTTCAGGTGTGACAACCAACATTGGTTGCATCTGAATTACGCCATCCGGCGTGGCTTTAGTAGGACCGATCGCAAGAACTTCTTGCTTATCGTCCAAATCTTTTAGGAGCTTTCCAACGTAATGATCTTCTTTTTGGATCAGTTGGACTTTGGTTGAGACGCGCTTGTTTGAGGAAGGAAGAGACTCGGCTAAGACGTTGACTTTGCCGTCATCGACTTGTGCTGTGTCTGTGATCCTTACTCCCAGAAGAAAGACGTTCATCTTTGAGGATTCGGTAAATCGTTGAACGGTGTACTTTGAGTGCCTTGGCGATCTGCGGAATGCTTACGCCCTGACTTCGGAAAGCTAACATCATTTTCTTATCGCCGCTCGATAATTTAGATGCTTTGTAAGTCTTATATGAGAAGTGATATGGGTTTATACATTCTTTAGATTTGCAGCTCATTTTGACAACGCTATCTCTTTTTATGTCCATGTAGTCCAGCATAAGATTCCGTGCGTAGTAACGCACACCAAACGAATATATGACTGGGGCTCCGTTCGTCCAAGACCCCTTCCAAGGCTCGCACTCAGCGTGGTGGAAATCGTTGTGAGCTAGTTTTTTAAATAAATTACTCAGCTCACTTTCTTTGCAGCTCGAATATTCCAAATAAAAACTCTCAAGCTGCAATGCTCGACCTATGTCGTCGCACTGAGCTTGAGCGTGGGTGATGTTATTTGCTTCAACGCTTATCGATTTCTGCTTCTTATTTTTGAAACCGATAAGCGTATAGCGTTCAAGCACTAGATACCAAGTTCTGCTCTAATGCTGGGCGCGACTGGGTTGCTTCCGTAGCTTTCTTTCAGGAACTTAGCAATAGATGCATCGCTGTAACCAGCCTCACGAGCACGACGTAAGTCACCGCCGCCGAAACCGACACCATAATTAGTACCGTCGGTTCCGATGGATTCGGTAAAGATGTTCACGCCACCTGCGGATCCGGTGTAGGCTCGTTCGCCGCCACCGCCACCGCCGCCACCGCCGCCACCGCCGCCTCCGCCGCCGCCAGATGACGCAGGAGCACCGATACCGAGTTCTGCTTTAATTGAATCAGCGATTGGGAAGTTCTGGTATTTGTTAACAAGGAAGTCTTTGATTGAAGCATCGCTGTAACCAGCCTCACGAGCTCGACGTAAGTCACCACCACCGAAACCAACGCCGTAATTAGTACCGTCGGTGCCAATAGATTCGGTAAAGATGTTCACTCCGTCAGCGATTCCTTGGTATTCACCCCTAGTTCCTGGAATCACTGTTTCTGACGCCCTATTCAAATCGGTGACGGTGCCTTGGTCTGCGGTGACGATACCGCCGGGGTGCGCGAAAATACCAAGTGAACGAGCCGTGCCTTCAGCAATTGGTGAGTTTTTATAGCTTTCGTTGAGGTATTTGCGGATGCTGTCTGAGGAATAACCTTCGTTCAACGCCCGACGGAGGTCGCCAGGACCGAAGCCAACACCGTAGATACCGCTTGGATCATTGATGTTGATGCCGTCAGCGATGCCTTGATAAACCTTTTCGACCTCTTCGATCTCCTCTTCTTCCATCACCTGATTCGTCAGATTCTGAATGGCAGGTGCAGAAAGATTGATAGAAATCTCACTGGGAGATTGAATCTGAGCTTCCCTAGGTAAAAATTTGAGCGTGGTTTTCTCACCCGTTACTGGCTGTGGACGCATATAGAGACCACCACCTTTGCCCTTAGTGGTTTTCTCAAACTCTACGCCAGGAGCAAAATCACTCTGTGACTCATCATCCTCTTCGAATAACCCTGCTAAATCGAGACCAAAGATGCCGCCTGCTTTCCGCAAAGCTGACTGCATCGGCTTGTTATAACGGAGAGCGGTCATGCTCAATTCTGATTACATATACTTCAATTTAGCTTACTTTCAGCCAATAGCGACTGATATTAAATCCAGGACCAACTACACCTTTAAGAGTTCTGGATACGCGCTGTGCTTCTTCGAAATCTTTGAAACGCTTAGCTTTTTCTCTGTTCTTTGTGTAAGCGCACAAAAGTTTCTTTTTTACGTTTAAGCAGTCTGAAACATACTCGTCACCGCGAGCGATCACCCATACTTCTCGGAAGCTGAGAAGTGGCATACTACTGCGTTGCTCATCTGTATACAATCTTCCTGTTAACTTACACTCTGATTTACTATCTGTCTTTTTAATTTTTTGTGTTTTAACGTTTACAGTTTTTACACCGACCGACTCTTTAATTAAACCGTCTTCTTTTAGTGTTTTGTTTAAGCGACGCGCAGCGTTCGCCGCGACCAAAGGTTTGTCGTAATACTCTTTGGTCATAATCATGCATTGGTCAGTCTTAACGCAACCGACATAACCGCTGTCAGTTTTAGCGGTGAAGACTTCACGCGCCTCGTCTTCAGGGAGCCAGACAGTAATGAGTTTCATTTTTCAGCCCAAGAATCGCCGACGTTGGCGTCGCATTTAACGGGAACTTTAGTCAAAACAGACTCAGCTGCAAGTCGCATTTCCCGCTCCAAAACTTCTTTGTAGTGCTCTGCTTTGCCATCAACTGCTTCGAAGATCAATTCATCATGCACCGTGGCAATAGGACGGAAATCTTCATTGACGAACTTACCCAAACGAGCGATGGCGAGTTTCAGAATGTCTGCTCCTGCTCCTTGAATCAAGGTGTTAGCGCAAGTTGTCATGGCTGCATCGTCATAACTGAGAAGACGACGGCGACCGATTGGAGTTCGCACGTATGTCCATCCGTCTTGCACCATCGCATTACGTTCGCGATGCCACTCCTTCAAACGAGGGTAAGCCCTGTGGAAACCAGAGTGAGCAACTTTCGCCTCAGAGAGTGAAATGATGTTACCTGAACTAGCAGCATATGTTTTGTACTTCTTGAAACCCATCCCATAGAGCAATGCGAAGTTCAAAGTCTTTCCCATCTGACGTTGAGATTTCTCCACCTCGTCGATTGGCACATGGTAAATAAGACTTGCCGTCAAAGAGTGGAGGTCAGCTCCGTCTTGGAACGCCTCGATCATTTGAGGGATCTTGATCAGTTCAGCTGCAAGACGTAACTCGATCTGTGAGTAGTCAGCGATAACGAATTTGAAACCCTTTGTCGGGACAAAGCATTCTCTAAATTCTTTGTCTCTCGGTACTTGCTGGATGTTGATTCCCCACAGTTCCTTTTTCTTGTTTCCCGTTACTCGTTTTGCTCCGGAACTTGTGAACCGTCCGCTGTTAGCTCCGTAAGAGTTGTATCCACTGTGCATTCGAGAAGACACAGGGTTGATGTTGATAAGGATTTTTTCGACGTGCGCCAGGGCTGTCTCAAGCTTAGTTCTCTTCCTTAGAAGATTTAAAGTTTCGTCGTCGCTATCAAATTCACTCAGTGCAACCTGAGACAACGTTTGTTTTCCAGTTCTTGCGTCAACTGGGAGAGCAGTGCCGATCTGATTGAAGCATCGGACACATTGTGCATTAGATCCAGGATTGAACTCCTTTTTGGCGTTCTTTCCAATGGCGATAGCCCCATCCGCCCTTCGTGGGAGTTTGAAGTCATCTTCGAGACGATTATCAAGGGACTCACAAAATAATCTAGTAGCTGTGTCAAGCTCCTGCTGCTTTAGATGTTGTAGAGCTTTCACTTTACTGACATCAACACCGAAACCATAGTGACACATAAGTGCCACAGGGCGGATGACTTGACTCTCGAGAGTGTAGACCTCAAGCAGGTTTTCAGCGGCGAGTTCGTTTAGCTGAAGCGCAGCGATTTGAGGAAGAATATCTACGTCTCTGGCTGCGTATTCAATTTGATCTAAAGACAATTCATCTGCGCTCCAGTCCGATACCTGTTGTTCTTTGGATATCTCGATTTCTAATCTTCTTTCTACGACTGCTTTGAGAGAACAGCTGACGTCTCCGAAAAATACCTTTTCAGTTTTAGGGCTTACTTTCTTTTCTTTGAACCCTGCACGTAAGCATCTTTCTGCAATGAACGTGTCGAAAATCTTTTTCTTGTAGTCGATGCCGAGCTTCAGAAAGAACTGAAGATCAAAGTTCGCGTTGTGGAAGAGCAACATCGAACGTGACTCGATCAGTGCTTTAAGTCCGTCTGTGTCTTTGCACTTGAAGAAATCAATTACATAAATAGTTCTGTCTTCGACGTCTTCCTGGGTTGTACAAAGCTGGAGAAGTCTTGGCTCGTGAACCCGAGCATCTAATCCAGTGGTCTCAAAGTCAGCGCAAAGTTTTGGGATTGTCCAAAGTTCAGCCAGGGCTGCTTCGAGTTCTGGACGTGTGGTGATGTACTTGACGTTCATTGCATTAAAAAAGGACCGCTTAATTCGCGGTCCCTTGAGCTTAGCCCGACTTTCTTCAGGCTTTACGACTGTTCCAGAACTTTAAGATGAACTCATCCAGGTCACCCCAGGTGTCAGCGAGTACGTCGCCTGCCTCAGTGAGTTCGAGGCGATATACCTTCCGCTGAAGATGATTTTCAGTTCCGGTCAGCTTCTTATCAGCTGAGCCATACTCGACACTTTCTTCGACTTTGACAAAACCTGTCTGTTTAAGGAAAGCCGTGCCATCACGAAGTGCTCCGTAAACAGGAGAGCTGTGATAAGTAAGCAGACCTTTCTGAGGCTTGGCTACAAAAGGCTTGAACTCACCTTGTACACGCTTGAACCCTGAGAAGATTTCTGACTGCACGTCGACATCTTGATTCCAGAGGTCATTGACTTGCTTGACTGCAATCTCCCTGATGGTCAAGCATTTACCGTTGACCAAGCTGTGGATAACCATCGCAGCGCCGACATTCTTCAGACTCCTGTAATTGCAGAGCTGATCAAGCGCTTCGTCAAGAGAAATCTTCTTGACAGCAAGCTTGCTGATGGTGTGCCGGTTGCGGGGCTGCTTCTTCTTTTTAGAAAGTTCCGGCGTGGTGATCGCCAGCTTTGCAGCTAAGCTTGCGAGCTCTGGGTGCTTCTTCTCAATGCTCAGGTTGAAGAGTTTGCTGCTGTCGAGAAGCTTCGAGTCAACGTGATCCATGAGGTCCACAGTCACAGTTGGCATTTCGTTGCCGATTGAGAGCAGTGTTTTGGCTTCGGATTCCTTCAGTTGGATTCCTGCGATTTCAAATTTGACTTGCATGTTGTTGGCAATCAACCAGTCCAGCGTAATGACATTTTTGATTGCGTCAACTTGGCCGTATTTTTGTGATGTCTCTTTCAACATCTTGCACTATGTTCCACAGTTCGTACTTAGTGCATCTAATTACATGGTGTAGTTCTTGGAGGCTCTCGCAAGAATAATTTTTAGTTATGTAAGGTCTGACTCGGATTGTTTTTTCTGATCGAGGGTGACCATCGAGTCCTATCATCAAAACGTTGAAGACTTCAGGGCCAGTCAGGTAGGTAATCAAGCGATCCTCGTACGATGTGACTCGGACTGATTGATCGACTTGAGTAAGGCATGAAGCAATCCACTCCAGCAGCTCTTTAGAGGCATCGAGATGCATGTACTTATCAGCAATGCTCTCAAAGCTTTCTACTGCTTCCCTAACGAAGTTCACGCTGCCTCATATTCATGAACTAACACTAGATCTTGTTTAACTTATCGCTTTCTGAAAAAGATCAGAGTTCTCAGCATCTTCACAGATATCAACAAGGTGTACTGAATCACAGAATCTTGTCAGGCTTTGACTCTTCTTACCTATGCAGAAAGCGTGTACGTCGAGATTATTTGAATCTTTGAAGAGGTTGAATTTACGCACCGTGGCGTCGGTCACCTGACACTCACCGTCAGTGATTATCAAGACGTCTGCTTTTGGGTCGATATCAGCGCGTGAGTAGGCATGCTTCATTACTTGATCGAATGAAGTTCCTCCTCGCGTAAACCAAGCCATGAGAAACTCCAGCAGCTCCTCACTGCTTTGCGAGCGTGGCTCAAGAACGATGCTTTGGTTGACACCGGTATCGAACAAATGAACTTGTATCTCACGATTGTCTTTGGAGCATTGTTCTGCGATCACATAAGTGATTGCCTTCGACCAGAGCTCTGATGACCCAGACATGGACCCAGAGATATCAACGTACATGACCACTGGTCCTTGGTCGACTTCTTTGCTCTGGGCTTCGAAGTCTTTACAAAGGATTGTCTTCTGAGAATACTTGTAAGCAAAGAGAGCTTTTCCTTTTGATGTTGCAGCTAAGGCAATTTCAGAGGGAAATGCTTTTGTGACATCATCAGACATCTTTGCGCCAACGATGTCACTGAAGTTCGAGCGTTGGTTTTTCGCACGTAGTCTTTTTGTCCACGATTGTTTAAGCCCTCCGAGTTTCTTGGCTAGCTGAATCAGTTTTTTGTTTTTGCTTAGACGTTTGGCGAGCTCTTGCTTTTGTTTGACATCATCTAAACGCACACCAAAACCTTCGTGGTCGCCTGCCAGATTGCCCATAGCTTCTTGCATTTCTTGTGCATCTTGCTGAGCTTTCTCAATCGAATGATCGATGTCTGCTTTGTATCTGTCGTGGTGCTCGTTAAGAGTGTCCTCAATGGTTTGACCAAGCTCTTTACCTTTCTGCCGTAGCTCTGCAGCCTTCTGGGTATCTCCTTGCTGCATCGCTTCAACAAACTCTTGCCGAAGGTCTGCAAGTTCCTGAGACATCGATGTCATCGCAGCGTGGACACCGTTGTCCTCAGACATAATCTCTTCAAACAACTCACTGAGCTCGTTAAGAACACAGACTGCTGTGTTGCCAGACTCGAAATGCCTGCCCAAACAGTTCTGCTGAATCGATGCGTAAACATGGCTGTTTGCGACATCTATAAGAATGTTGTTCCAAAATGCATTCTCTGGTTTGTAACCCTTTGGCATCGACGGCATCTCGCCGTTTTGTTTCT
Organism: Chalinula nematifera; assembly: GCA_036873525.1. NCBI lineage: Eukaryota > Metazoa > Porifera > Demospongiae > Haplosclerida > Chalinidae > Chalinula > Chalinula nematifera. Next base: position 4,418 of record JAYJLX010059623.1, on the reverse strand, counting down.
GGCGAAAATAAGTTTCCATGTCGTCAAGGGAAACGAGAGGCGTCACCTCTCCACCTGAATAGAAAAACTCAAAGAGTTCTTTACCAAAACGACTTAGCTGCCTGATCTCGAATCGATCAGTAAAGTACTTAACCTGAGGCTTGCTTTCGCGAACGAAGTCAGGCCACAAAAAATCTGTGAGTGCAGAGACGGATAAGACAAGAGGATCGGAGCCAGCGAGTCTTAGTAGTTCAGTGGATGTTTTCATTTTGAGTAACGAGAAATAGCTTCTGCGACTTGGTCAGCATTGTGATTGATGTTCTGGCATAGCTTTGTCGCTTGAAGTCTTTGTGACGCTGTGAATCTCACTTTGCTGCTGTCTAAAGCTTCTTCGCATTTACCAGCGATGTGTCGCAGCTCCTTAAGAATCTTCTTAAGTTTTTGCATGTGCTCGTTCACCTCATTGAGGTTGCTCATGTTCCGAGTCCTCAAAGAGTTGAACTCATTCATGATGCCGCCCGAAGCTTTTTTGAGAGATCGAATGAACTGATCAGCTGTGGGCACAACTTGATCAACGACCTCTTTAATAGTTTCTAGATCTTCTTCTGATTGATAAACGATGTGGTGAAGCGTCTGGTGTAGGTAATCCGGGTGAAGAGTGTCGTCGCCTTGTACGATTGCCCAACCACGAAGAAACTTCAATATCTGAACACGACGACGATCAGAGATAACCATGCCTCTGCTTTCGAGCATGTCCATACACTCTGTGAAAATATCGATGAACTCATCGGAAACCTTAACTTCGTCTGCTTCCTGCTTCAGAATTTGAAGACTTTCGATCGTCAAATCTGATTTCACTGAGGGACGATTACCTGAGAGTGCCCAGTCGTAAAGCTTTCGCTTGCTTGTAGGTTTCTTTAATCCTTCGATGGTCGGACGGAATAGAAAGCGATCACAGAACGCTTGTAATGATTCTTCTGAAGGAAAAGAGTTTGTTGCCGCTACGACTGACTTGATTTTTGTCTGTACGAGTTCTTTGCCGTTGTTGAATGTTCGCTCGTTCAATACTTGAAGAAGCGAGTTCAGCACAGCAGAGCTGCCTCGAAAAAGTTCATCAAGAAAAGCAATGTTGCTGTCTGGAAGATATCCTTTGATGTCTCGCGTATACTCATCCTCCAAAAGCTTTGAGACAGCTACAGGACCGTAAAGCTCAGACGGATCTGTTGTGGGCGAGAGAAGATATCCGAAGAACTTACAACCGTTAAAACCATTAGCGATTTGTCTAACCAGCTCTGACTTACCAGTTCCAGGAGCACCAAACAAAAAACAATTTTGCTCAGTGATGATCGAAGCGATGACTCCGTCGATAATCTCAGTGCGTTCTAAGAATGCATCGTTGAGGCTTGCTCGAAAGTTTTGGAGAGAAGAGAAGGTAGCTAAATCCATGGTCAGAAGAATTTACGTTTGTTTTTGGGGTGAATGTCGATTGAGTTTGCGTGGATCAGACGATCAAAAGTCGCAGTCTTCTGTTGATTGAACTTTCGTTTCCGCCAGTTCTTGAGCAATTGAGTCAATGAAGGAAGCTCCAACCAGAAGTTCTTTAGTTTTGCCAAATACCTGAAGTAGATGCTTCGCACGGTGTTTATAAACTCCTGTCTGTGCTTCGATTTCTTCTTCGAGGCTTTGTAGGTCATCGAGTGACTTGCAGTTTGGAATTGCTTGGAGCAGATTTTCGTAGGAATTAGAAAGTGTCAGAGACATTTGTAAAGCTTCGAATCCTTTAGAGGAATCTTGACTCTTGATGATCGCAGCGGCTTCATCGCGAATGTCCTGACGTATCTCGGAATAACGCCGGAAAGCATTCACCCTTTCAATACCTTTGGGAGCGTCACGCATCGTCTCGCCGATGTTGATGAGATCTTTAAGAAGAGCAGTGATGCCGACGAGTGACGGGCAATGCTTCGAGGCGAGTTCCAGGTGAGAGTAAATGTACTGCCAGGTTCCCCGACGCTTGGGGTTGTTGGAAAGAACCCTGTCTCCAACTTTGTTAGCGGGACGTGCATCGAGGTCATCGACAAGTTCAGCAACTTTCGCAAGGCTTGAATCGAGAGCTCCGTTCTGAGCTGCCTTCAGCACTTCAGATGTGTTGATTGCTGCTTGCTGCTGCATCTGAGCTGCAAGATCTTCAGGGTCATCGACTCTCTCAAGCGATGCTGGATAAGGTCCGACCACGCAGACATTGATGGGGCTAGAAAACTCTTTCGCCGTGGGGAAGATTTTCATGTAAGCCTCACGCACCATCGCAAGCTCCTGCTGATCCTGGAAGAGGGGTGAAAAGAAGTCATCAATTGTGGCTTGCCACTTACCAAACTCTTCCGACCAAAGCTCTTTGAGCGAACTGTTGAAGTCAGAAGCTTTCGCTCTGATCTCTCCGATTCGGTGCATTGCATCCTCGAAGTAGTCCGGGTGGAGAAAATGGACGTCTCCGTGAGAGATTGTGCAATCCCGGTAGAGATACTTCTGTAGAAGTCTCAGCTCATCAAGGTAGGTCTTCAATGCGCTAGAGAGATTGGGCCTGATCGACAAAGCGTTCGCACGTTTGAGAGTGTCGATAACGGATGGAGGCAGTTTGTAGTCTTCGAAAGCAATCTGTACGCTCTGGCGCACTGATGCGTTGACTGAGCAGTGCAGGATGAAAACTTCAGGATTACTCATTTGCTGATGCGTTTGTAGGCCGTGGTGACTTTTTCAGTAACGAACTCAAGTCCTTTGATCTTGAGCTGCTCGATCAAGCTTTTGCGCTTGCTCTTGAGGAGTTTCAACTCTCGCTCAGCTTTCTCAATTCGAATATCGATCTTTGCCAGTTCGTCACATGGAACAGGCAATCGACTGACGCGGACGATTACCTGTGTACCGATCTCAGGGAATCGGAATGGAGAATCCGGTCCTTGGAACTGTTCAAGCTCAACGCCTTTGGTGTCGGCGATAGAAAGTGAAGTGTTAAGAGTGTCGCGTGAAGCTTGCCAAGGTGTGCCAAAAGCCTCGTCCACTTGAGCGAGTGCTTCGTCACAAGCGGCCCATAGCTTTGCGGTGTCGAACGCTTTGGAGCGGAGATCGTCGAATTTCATGTCAATGAGATGTGATGGAGTGATCTAGTGATCACTGAGCTTACTGTAACGACACAGCTGCTGGTTGTCAACAGTGTGTGCTTCGCTACATCCTGGTGCTTTCTACAGATAGTACAAACAGAAACTTTTAATTAAAAACTTTTTCATACAAGGAATGAATTAAACAGCTTGTCTTTAATTGTGTGTTGTTAAAGAAACAGTAAATGTTACACAAAGTTTTTGATTGCATTACCCCAAGTTCAGAACTTAGGAATAATGTTCTCTGTCGGAAGATCTAAATCGCCTGAACCTTCTAACGAAGGAAGTTCTCCTCCCATCCCAGGAATCAAGTCAGTCACCATTTCAGTGACCTGACTCTTCGCCTGAGAAATGATCGAGGGCAGTCTGGAATAAAGAAGGAGTGTCCCCGTCAGCATTCCCGCCGACATCAGAAAACTCAGGACCGCGAGGGTGTCAATTAACTTTCTCAAGATACTCTTTCTCCTTGCTGTAAGGCGGATGAGAATAGAACTCGATCAAATCATAGACATAAGGAACAAGCCAGGTCGGCGGCCAACAGTATTCCCAGTTGTCTGGGTGCATACAGCTGACCACCACTACCCGGTAAAAGGACCAACCGTAGTTGGCCCATGTCCTCAGTTTTCAGAAGAGGTTGAACTTGGCCCCAGCCTTCAGGCCAACGGTCAGCTCGTCACCCGTGATGAAGGAAACTTCACCGTAAACGGGACCGCTGCTGATACCAGCCTTGCCAGAGATTTCGATCTCGCTCTCACCAGAGTCAGGGATCAAAACGGCAGGACCCGCTTGCACGTAAGCACCGTTGTCAAAGTCGTAGCCGACGTGGCCTTCAACGATTGCAGAACCGAAACCGCTGTCAGTGCCGAAGCCGGTGTTGACCTCGGGGTTCACATACACTTCGCCTGCCATGCCTGCACCACCAAAGGTGAGGAGAGCAGCGGCTGCGCCAAGAGCAGACTTGATCATTGCGGTAAAGAAAAACCGATCAAACGCTAGGCATAAATTCTGACTGAGTCGTTTTCATGTGTGCCAATTTCTAATCCGCATTCCTGAGCGCAATCAAGGTCTTTATGGTCTCCTGAGTGATTTTGATTTCATTTTTGTCCAAATTTTCATCGAGACCATCTAGCTCAGCCTGGAAGCTACCAATCGTGTGATCCTGATTTCTCCTAGGCAACCTGGAATACGTTTCAATAAACGAAGTAGAGAGCGGCTTTCTCATGCAGCGTGGGCTTCACAATCCTGCAAATAAGGGTGCCACAGGTTCTTACCTTTGTCAGAAAGAGAGATGTA
>JAYJLX010059512.1:0-29734 GCA_036873525.1 Chalinula nematifera | reverse complement strand
AGAAAACGATCAAAAGTAATAGTAATATAATATATTACATTGGTACAACATGCTCATGTAATAGTAATAGTAATATAAGTAATTTTTAAGTAATAGTAATAGTAATATATTACTTTTTAATGTACTAGACCCCATGTCTGGTAAGTACGCAAGTAGTGAAATTAGATTTGTCCTTATTCACTCAGCTATTATATGCCTACAAGGCACTCGTTTGTGCCACTCTTATTCAGAAATAGACCCAGACAATGTTGAGCTACTTAATTGCATGATTGAATTATTTGTTCTTTTACTTAACTATTTTTTGCTAGCTTGTATCATATTGTACATATTACTGATTTTTATCATCTTTAAAAAAAAAGAATTACACCATATTGTTAATTGTCATTGAGACTATTGTGATTTATGTAACACAATCCACATCTGTATAATTATATATGCACTGACACTCCGCTAATGTTATATAATTATTATAAATAGATCTCCTTTATTGTATATTAATTTTATAGAACCTTCATCCATTGTTCCAGTGAGATCAAGAAATGCAGTATTATTTGTCATTCATAAGCAGTAAACGGCTAATTATAATATATAATAGTTGTTGAATTGTTCGATTACTTTTATTATACACTTGTGTTATTTTACACAATCAATTATTCAACTTGATATGGTTACTCACAATACAGTAGTTTGATGTGCGGCCTGCTTATAATAACCTCTGAAAGGTCTAAACTTATAATTTCAAAGATGGAAAAAAAGGACATGTACACTACCGGTATACAAACATTATTATCTGCAGTTAAGTTACACTAGTAGTTAGTCTATTAAATTTTATTTAGGGTGTGGCTTACAATATGGCGACTACCACAAAGGATTTCGGTGATGTTAGCAATAAAATACTTGGTGAGTATTGAATAGACCTGCTGATATTCTATATAATTTAAGGTTCAATGCAACTATTTAGACCTTCAAAAAGATTATAATGAGGCCATCATTGCATTGAAAGATGTTCAGGAAGAATGGCAAGAGCTAGGAACGCAGTTGAATATACTTCCGGGCACCTTAACTCGTATTCTCAATATTCCTGCTCCCAATGGCAATCATTTCAAACACCTATCCGAGCTAATATCGGCATGGATAAGAAGAGAAAGGCGCGAAGATCATCCATCATGGAGACAGCTGTGTATTGCCTTGTATGCCATGAAGAAATGGGATTTGGCTGATAAAATTGCTCAAGAACATGGTAATTGTATTAGTCGCGCAAGCCAGACTCTCTTTTTTTTTTTGCTTTTTACAGCTATGGAGGTGCATGGGTGTTGAAATGGGCGGGGTAGTGTGTGGGCAGAAAAGCAAAAAAAAAAGAATCTGCAGGTGTCATGTAATGCATCCATCGGTATTCAGTACTGAACTGTCTAAAAGCTAGCAATAAATGTGACCGCGTCGTGTATTTGTCACAAAAAATTATTTTCGAGCTCTTTATACCTTTGCATATAGAGTATAAAAATCTCTTATATGAGCTATGATACAAAATATTCTGACGAAGCACCTATGAGAAACAAACAGTAGAAAAAACAAAAGTTTTTTTCTACTGTTTGTTTCTCGTAGATGCTTATAGTCAGAATATTTCGTATTATAGCTCATATAAGAGATTTTTATACTCTATGCAAAGGTATACAGAGCTCAAAAATAATTTTTGTAACAGATACACAACGCGGTCACATTCATTGTTAGCTTTTGGATAGTTCAGTACCGATGGATGCATTGCATGACACCTGCAGACTCTCTTTTTTTTTGTTTTTCCGCCCACACACTACCCCGCCCATTTCAACAACCACCCCGCCCATTTCAACAACCACCCCCATAGCTGTAAAAAGCAAGAAAAGAGAGTCTAGCTCGCGAGACTAATTGTATATAACGCAAGTATTATAATATATATATAATCCAGCACCAGAGTATTTACAATCGGCTTTTGGTATTAACCATCCTCCACCAAATATGGATACCTTAGTAACTCTCAAAGCAGCTAGTGTCAGTAGCTTGACTACTTTCTTATTGAAGTTTCATAATATTAATTCAGTTTCTAGCACAAGAAAACTTTTGAGTCTTTTAATTTGTACTTCTCTTTCATACAAAATTTTCCAACCAGACTGGGTATTGAAAAATACACGTAAGCACATGCATTTAAGGTCCCCAGGCCCAGGCTGCCATTGACCATTTTGATTATCTGAACCCATTTGTGATAATTTCAGCTTCGGATAATGGAAACCAACCTGGATAACACATGCACAAACTTACATTGATATAGTTTAGGCCTGCCACAAATTGGACTTATTAGATTTATTTTCAAAACTCGAGCACTGGAAAACTGCAAAATTAGCTAAAATATTGTACAGTATCGGACCTTGTGATTTTATCATGGTTTGCTGGTTATCTCCCCACCTGCAAAACCATAACAAGGGATATGGTAAAGGGTCTGTGAGTTTATTTATTCGTTTCAGCATTTGTACATTAGTTAGCAGATTAAAACTATTATAGTAGTAATTTTAAATATATATAGGATATATATAGCACTTATATTATATAGGATGTTTCATATTATAGGCCTTTTCACACTACATCCTATATAATATAAGTGGGTAAAATAATTCGGTTAATATAAAAGGTAAACCAGATAAAATACAGTATAATAGTTTACACATTATGAATAGTTCGTTTAGCGTTTTCTGTCTTGTATAGTCTCTGGGAGTGATATTGGCATTGTTCATAATGTTGATGAAGGTCAAGATCAAGGTATCCAACCAGTGGTATTGTTGTTATATTATATAGTTTCGTTATGTCACGATTTCTATTTTTTTATAGTCCTAGCAGAGTTCAAGAACAAGCTCATTTTTGTAGCAGCTGCAATAGAAGCTAATGATGTTCAAAATTCAGCCCGTGAGCTCAAGGCAGCATTCAAAATACTCGTAGACATTATTAGTGACAACATAGCCAGTGTTAGGATCAGTAAACTTCGTCTCCACATCAGCCAACACTTTCAAGATGAAGAAAAGATTGATGAGGAAATTGAGAAGCACTTGACGAAAATCGAAGATTACAGCACACCAGATGCCATCTTGAACTATTTCGTTCGTCATAATTTCATTGGTTACATCAACTACTCCCTGATTAAGGTATTCCAGGGAGTATCACAGCAGAGTGTAGTGCTCGACAAATGTGTGGAAGACTACGAAGAAGTTTATCTGGGGTTTCTGATGTTCGGTCTCATGAAATTGGAAGATGTATTCCAACAGTGTCCTGACCTTCGTCCTGATTATCCAGCAGGAATACCAAAATTTACGATACACTTGGAATCAGAGTTGGATGGGAAGAGCATGGTCGATCTAAAGCAATTCCTCAAGCAGTGTTTCGACAACAGCGATTGCATTGATCAACTGATGATTACTGAAATCAGAATGAACTGTGTCATCGTTACGTTTGCTGTTCTACCTCATATTACCCGAACAGTACTACAATATCTAACAAATAATGATGTCATCAGCACACTGAAGAAAGAAAGAATCACTGTCGACATTAGACAACTATTACAACAGAAGACAATAAAGATGGAGCCCATGGTTACTGATTCAATCAATGGTACTAATATCATATTAATAGTTATTATATTTATAGGAAACACCATCAAAATTTGAGGCTGAGCAAAATTTACAAGGTTATCATAATAATGAGTAATGAATATGATTCATTATATAGCTTGTCTATTAATGAAGCCAGATTGGGATGTAACCACTGACACTAGTGGAAGTTTAAAGAATCGACTTCAGATATGTAAAACCATGGTGTTTAAGCTATTACAGCAGAAAAAAATGGAGGCAATGGTAACCAATTCTATACTAATTGTATTTGTATGTTATCAATTTATTAATAGGAAACATTATCAAAGGCTGAGGAAAAGTTACAAGGTTATCAGAAAATATTCAGTATTATAAATATATAGTTGAGTAATAAATGTCCACTATTTTACAGACCAACCACCATTAGCTGGTATTCTATCAATGAAGGATAAAACCACTGACACTAGTGAAATTTTAGAGAATCAACTTCAGATGTATAAAAGCCTATTGTTTGAACTAGAACAGACTAAAGGTTGAGTGCATGTCTTTAAATATGTCAACCATTGAGTATATACCATCTCCATTTATTTTGTAGTTGGACTTTTATCTTTAACTCGAATTCAAAAAGAACTACTGATAGAGTATCATGATGAGGTTTCATTAATTCATGAAGGGAAAAGTGTTTTTCGTAAAAGAAAGCTTTCTGACAGTGAAAATACTCTTAGAGCTATAAAAAGTTAGTAGTTAGAAGCCTGCTGTCCACATGGACAACATATAGCACCAGCGCTGAGTGAAGAGATGCTCAGGCAGCCATAGGGGGAGGGGAGGAGGAGTAGGGATGAGGGAAGGGGGAGCAGGGGAGGGGGAGTAGGGGAAGGGGGAGGAGGGGGAAGGGGGAGCTCGAGGAAATGCATGTTTAATTGCATTATTGACCTGGGTTCAAATCAATTCGACCCTATATTACTCATTTTTTTTTTTTAATATTATATAATTATAATGGTTATAATTAAATTGAAGGGGCTTTAAAAAAATTAATAATAATTGTAATAATTAATCGTAATCATGCAATAATAAAACAAAACAAAACAAAAGCGCCCTAACGGGCGGAGCAAGAACAACAACTATGCATTATAATTATAATTATTTAATTTTTTTCATAATAATTTTTTTTATTATACAGGGAAGGTTGATCAATCATCAATTTATGAGTGGGTTAGTTCCATTTGAATGAATCTTTATATCAATAATGTTTATTGTCAATTCTTTTTTCATTAAGTATATTATGGGTAATTTAAAACACATGAAATATCGCCTTCATTGATTAGAACAAAGAGCTATTCGAGGCTGCTGATAATGGTGAAGAAGAAGAAGTCAAAACACTTATTGATTCAGGAGCTGATGTTGATACTACTAATGATACTAATAGTATAACGGTACGTATGTCAGGAACACATAATTATAATAGGTGTAAAAAGTTGAGAAGTAACTTTTTACACCCACTCAATTTATGTGCTCTTGGGTATATACATTATACAGCATTCTCAATATTATAATTTATACTATTATATTATTTATTGTGTACACTTTTAGGATGGTTGGACTCCATTACACTATGCCTCCTCCAAGGGACACACTGCTGTTGTTCAAGTATTACTCTCTCATGGAGCTACTGTGGATAGTGTTGATAAAGTCAGTATAATTATGTATGTATAATAATAATAAAATACATTACAATTAATCACCATAGTATGGTGGCAGGACACCGTTATATTTAGCCTCTATGAATGGACACTCTGAAACTGTTAAATGTTTAATCTTCCATGGAGCAGGAGTGGATATGAAAAATATAAATGATGTAAGTGGAAAGTTCTAGCAGTGTGTGTTCAGTAAATGCAGCATTGTTATAGTAAAGTGATACTATTGATAGCACGTACAGGTTGTCAGTTTAGCTTATGTACTTTGTAAGTCAAAATAGTAAAAAAGTATGCTCATAATGTAGTAACAAGGGGCTTCGTTTATTGCATATGTGTACATGCACGCATGTAATAAATTTTATACTGAGTTATGTGATTTTTGTGTATACTTGTTTGTTTGTTTTTTGTTGTTGGTTGATTATTGATAACCTGTTCTTTTCAGAACAATATTATATAGTATATGTCAACTGAGAACGTTTTTTTTAGTTTGTAAAACAGTGATGTGCGCTAAAAAACCCATTTTTACAGTTGATAGTAGTTCACGTTAAACATCGTAAACGCAAGGTCGGCTTAACTGGTATTTAAATTTTAACCGTTTCGAGACAAGTGTCACAAATTTGTGACATCGAATCAAGAAGTGGAAAAAAAAATGTCACAGGTAACGGGATTTGAACCTTGGACTTGACCTCTCTTTCAATAGCATATGAACTGAGCTGCATGAAGCTTCTCACTACAACACTAGCTGAGTATTTTTTTTTATTTGACTACTTGCCAACATAAACATATAAATATGTACACGATTACAGTGGTTCACTGTATATAAAACATCAAAGGATCATACTTCCCAATACTGCTGGAAGTATATGAGAATTATACCCTGGCAATTTTGCTTTGAAGTATGGCTTTATCATGATATATTAATAATTGTATTATTCACTATATAGGGTTACACACCCCTACATATAGCCTCTAGGAATGGTCACAGTAATGTGGTTAATGTATTACTGATTTACGGAGCCACAGTGGATATTAAAGCGGATAATCAAGTAATTGAAATTATATATCTTTTATGGAAGCATATTTATATATACTGCATTTGAATCAGCTTTAAATTATAATTTTGTTTATCTTAAAAGATGCAAATGGCATAAAAGTCCATTAAAGCTTATAGGCTCTAGCCTTATCACATGAAATTTATATTACACATGCATGTACATGTATAGTACATACGCACAGTACACGGTTCAATGTCATATTCACTATATACTATAGGGTTGGACACCACTACATATAGCCTCTGCTCATGGTCACAGAGATATTGTTAGTATGCTACTATCTCACGGAGCCACAGTAGATAGAAAAGACAATAAGGTAAAATAAGTATTAAAGAATTTACAGCAATCAGTTAAGCGAAATATTTTGGTATAATTTTTCACTGGTTCCATCTTTTGTACATGCTGCAGGATCATACACCACTAGGTGTAGCTATCATTAAGTGTCAATCGAGTGTTTTGAATATTTTACAATCTCGTGGAGCCACAGTGAATCGTAATGTGGATGAGGTTAGTAAATTATTTTACTAAAAAAGGTATATTAATTAGACAGGAACAATATTAATCTGGCAGCAGCTATTTGTCTTCTTGTTTGTGCTATAAAAGTGGCAAAATATGTTTGAGCTTATTGGCTTGATAAGTTAAGCTTTTAAGTGTAATATTTTTGATGCAGATGTTTCAAAAATAATTAACCACATGCACAATAAATATCTTAGAATTAACCCTTTAATACCAATGAGTATAATATGCCACCTATATTATTATAGGTGTTATTAGATTATCCAAGTTTCAGGGAGTGTAACAAGCTGACTGAGTGAGCAATGTGTACGTGCATGCTAAACTAGTTCAAAAACAATAAGTAGGCCTCCATGGACGAATTTGGCTGTTCAAAGGGGCATGCCTCTTGGTACTTTCAGTTCCTTATGGGTGTGGTTTAGGGTGGCACAGTCAATGGTTCCCTAGCTTGTCTATACATTGTAAATACCAACCAAACCTCAGGAATTCAGCATAACTTAATTTCAGCACTTTATATACCTGGCTTTCACCTCTCACTATTAAGTAGAGTATAATTATACAATGTTGCTGAAGGGTATGAATGTTGGCCTTTATTGGGTGTGTGTCAAAAGCTGCTGTCAGTTTGGGCCGTTGTGGGTGTGACAGTATAGTTTTTATGTAGCCTATATAGTGTAGTATTGTATAATATCTTTTTTATTTATTGTTGTCTTTCACTATAGTATCGACTGCCTCAGGGATGGAGAGCACACTAATACTATCACAAGAAAATTATAGACTAAATAATGTAAGTAATACTGTAGTAACCAAGCCAATGAAGCTATATACTGGCATCCCCTCATAGTTTGACATGATTATACTGTAATAGACTAGGTATGATTAATTGTCATCAAGTATATAGACCTAATGAATTACAGAATGAAAGTTTTATGTAGTAGCTAAAACATGGTAGCAATGCTTGTATGCACAATGCAGCATGAGAGGCATGGTTGGAAAAGCCATCAGTACATGTAGCACAAGGCGAAGCCGACTGCTATATGACTTTCGAGACTACGCCTCAAGTGGTATTTTGGTATTTTGTGTGGGGTGTATTGAAGACAGTTGCTGTTGCTGCTGCGTGTTTCTGTGAGTCTGCTGTGTGAATGTTGTGTGAAAATTTGTATGGGTATTTGTGTGAGCGCTTGTGAGTGTTTCTATGCTAGTGTTTATGTGAGCATTAGTTGTGTGAGCTTTTATTTGTTTGAGCGTTAAAGTTGTGTGAGCACTTTCGTTTGTATGAGTGTTTGTGTGATTAGCAATCGTTTAACCACAAGTTGTTCTGTATCAACTGCAAAGTGTTCTGTACGTATCAATATGACCACGGAACGGCTCCATACAATAAGTGTACTGTATGGCTAATACACCACAGCTGGAGTCTTTGATCTGTCCACGCATAATACTTTATTTTTTTTATGTATTTTATTTTATAGATTTATCCATTGTGAAGGAGGAACTGGTGGTCCAGTAGAGTAAACAGTTGTTAACTTTTGTGTTTTTATAAGTGTTTCTTTTCTTAATGATTTTTCAACAGTACAATTATTGTCTAAATAGCATGTAGTACACTGTCATCATATCCTATAGCATCTCCAGTACTGATATACTAACAGCCTCTTAACATCACCATTGGTAACGGCTTGAAGGGGACCATACTATGCTCCCTCTAACAGTCCTGATTGCTATATCACAAAAATTATCCTAAAATACCTTTACCTCAGGTATTGGAGATCGATCGGTAATGATGTGAAACCATTTGGGCGGGGCTGGCTGACTGTCGTGTATGTATTGTGGCTGTACTATATACGATGCATGCCTGCTGAATTATAATGTGACAGCATAAATGTACTAATAATATTATTTTATATTAACATTTCTTAACTTGCTATTTAAAAAGTAATCCGCTTTACTGCCTGCCAAATGCCCTGGTAAATGTACGAGGGTGTGTCTTCAGCCACACCCTTTAGCTTTGTTTTTTTTTTCCCTTGCAGCAATTAGTCTGGTGTAACCGCCCACTTTCTGTGGAGACTAAAATCAAGGAAATGGCTACTAGTCAATGCGTGAGTCAATGTTGTAGTTGTTTGGGTAAGCTTATAATTACTAATTTCATATCTATAATATACAATCTGTTATCATAACTGTACATTGCAGGTATAGATGACTTTAGTGAATCAGTGAAAGCAAACTGGCTCACACTAGCAACATATCTCAAAGTACACAGACCCACAGTTCAAACCATAGAGAGCAGGGGATTAGATCCAGCAAAGTGTCTTCATGAAGTGTTATCTGCTTGGTTAAAGCATTCCTCCCCAACTCAACCCAAGCCCTCCTGGAGGTCACTATGTGATGCATTGGCTAGTATGGGTGAAATAGACTTGTCAAAAAGAATACAGAGGGAACGCTGCTGTGGGTGTGCTGACTGTGTTCTGTGTAAAGGTATTGTATTGTAGGCATGCAACATATCAAAATTTGGAAATAATAGGTACCTAAAAATTTTCAGTGCAACATAAGCTGTGCAAAAAATTTAAGGAAGAAGCATCATCCTGTTTGTCTATATATACCTATTCATGCATGGTGGCCATGATGGTGGAATTTAAAAATATTATAGTAACAAAAAAATTAGGAAGGACTGACGGCGTCCTAAACTGATTTTTAGGTATTAAAATTTGCATGCCAATAGACCATTTGCACATGAATTTCCATGGGCATGCATGGCACTTAAAATTAACCAGTTCAATTTTTAGTGTATTTCCATAACTTATATATTCTGCCATCTTAAATCCAATAAATTGGTGTACATCAGAGATGCCGCCGTAGGAGCTTCTATTGCAATTTCAGAGAATTGATTTTTTAAAAGACCACTTGCATGGTATGTAAATGTCATACCGAAGTGCAAATGGTCTATATGTGGTATTTTAGTTACTATATATAAGGGGATTATTCAGTTTGAAAGCAAAGTAATTTTAGTTACTAAGCTAGGGGATTATTTTGAAAGCAAGGTAAAGCTATATAGAGCCATTGTGTGGTCCAGTTGCAATTGATATAAGCTACAGTACATCCTACAATGGGGTATACAGTGGAACTGACCTCCAAATAATAAAATTTTTGGCCAAGGACCAATAAATTACTTCATACTAGTAGGATTTCTTTATAAAAAGAGGTCAATTGCTTAAATATTGTTTCACTGGGAAAGGGACCTCAAAATCATTTCATTATGCCGCAGAGGTTTTCATCAAAGGGAGTTTTTATTATTCAGTGGTTCCATTAGCCTGTATACTGCCCCTATATGTCTGGTTCAAACATTTTAATGATACAGATTGTTATGAAAGCATCTATAGTATATATTACAGTATATTATACACATTATGAATAGTTTGTTTATCATTTTCTACACCTTGTATATAGTTTCGGTGAGGGATTTTGATGAAATGGAAAGTGTTTCTCGTAAAAGAAAGCTTTCTGACAGTGAGAATACTCCTAAAACTGTAAAAGGTTAGTAATTGTTGAAGCCTTGCCTGCACATTTGGACAAAGGTATAGAACCGGTACTGAGTGCATGGCCACATCTGATTATAAATTTACACTGGATTTTATCTTAACATGCATGCAGAGAAAGTTCATCATTCATCAAGTCATGAATTGGTTAGTTATTGCAATATCATTAGCTATAGTACTTAATCATGTGAAACACATATTATAATACTTTCCTTTAGATTATATCTTTTATATATCAATGAAAAATGTAAAAACATATGCCATCATGTACAACACACCACTCAACTAGTACATGCATGTCCTGTATACTTCACAATGCATTAATGCTCTTGCATATTGGCTTATTCATGCACTGATTGGTTTTTAAGTTTTATTTGCCAAATGTTTTAACGACTAGACATGCAGTCGAACCATGATCATCCATGCAGGACTATAATGCATTAATGGCTATATAACTTGACATTCAAAAATGATACAATCTATAGTATAGATAATGAACTTTTTTTATTTGGGTGTATAGGTACCTCACCAGGTGCAACATAATATGGATAAACAATCGCCACACACCAGCTGTGGAGAAGAAGATGATTACGAAATCAAACGACCAATGAACGCTTTCTTGGTGTGGGCTCTTAAGATGAGAAAGAAGATAGCGAATGACAATCCAAAGATGCACAACTCAGAGATCAGTAAGCAAATGAGTACGCAGTGGAAAGCATTGTCAGAGGAAGACAAGCGTCCATTTATTGATAAAGCCAAGAAGTTGAGGGAAGCACACATGAGGAGGCATGCAGGCCCAACTACAAGTACAAGCCAAAAATTAAAAAAACTGACATCTCATGAACATGTAAGTATATATGCGCTTAATTTCCAGGAGTGAGTACGGTATAAATTTTTCATAATGTCTAAGTTATACCTATCATGCCATCTCCTACAGGGTTGGACATGACTTAGTTCTTTAGCTGCCAGCCAATTGTACTGAAGACAATATTGTTTGTATTTTACAGAGCCACAGTGAATATTGTTTGTTATACAATAATTATAAACATTATACTGTAATATAGTCTGATAGTAATACTAGTATAGCCTGCACGTTTTCTAATAGATGTACTATATATATACTGCAGTATTATCTATACTCTCAGTGAGTATTTCTTCCCTTAAATCTCCTTTATTACTTTAATAGACATGCGCTGCATGCAGGCAGTCATCTTAGTTACACTGATGGACTAGCAGTGTTCAAGCAGCACATGCATGCATTTCCAATCATCAGAATCCATATAGTGAAGGCACACACGGTATATAAGTTTATCTTAGATAGAGTCTATACGCATGTAATAGCTAGCAGACTATAATGTATATGTTAATGTTATAGTTTATGGTTATGCCAGAAATTTGGTAATCATTGATTGATAAGTATGAGCACATGGTTAACGGATCATTAATAATGTTAGTGAAAATACATGGCCGTATTGAGTGGCATAACAGTAGTCCTTTTATAACAACATGAAGTTGTACTGAGCTGGGCTGCCTGTTGAACAGTATAGAGTTAGTTGTGCTGAACTTGCAAAGCCAAAGATATATATTCTATAGACTCTACAGGCATACTTTGCCGGAGGCATATAAAAACATGTGTGCCATTATGTAAACAGCATGACATGTAGACTATATATAGGAGGTGGAGATTGACCACTAAAAGAAAATGGCTACATGTAGTCAGAGTTGCAGTTCAGTGCTTAGGTAAGTGTTAATTACTCATACTGTTCCATGTCATACCCAACCTATGATCATACAGGTATAGATGACTTTAGTGATGTTTATATGGCCTGCTTGTGATTCAGTGAAAGTAAAGTGGCGTATTCTAGCAACATATCTCAAAGTACACCGATCCACAGTTGAGGAGATAGAGATTATTGGAAATGATGTAGCACTTTGTCTTGATAAAGTCCTGTCAGCTTGGTTAAGGTGTTCCTCCCCAACTCAACCCAAGCCCTCCTGGAGGTCACTATGTGATGCATTGGCTCGTATGGGTGAGGTAGCATTATCAGAGAGAATACAGAGGGAACACCCGCCCTGTGGATGTGGTCTGTGTATAAAGGTTAAAACTATATTACTGTATTGAGCATGTATGGTAACTATAGTAGTCTGGTGTAACTGCCCACTTTGCATACCATGGAAGTGGTCTGGGGACACGCATTACTTCACTCGTACAGCGTGCTAGGTTGAATTCAGGTGTGGCAGCACATGACATGAGCATGCTTTGAGCCTATGTAAAATAACGAATTGTATTTAGAACAATAAACTATATACATGCAGTCGGAAACGTGGGTGATATAGTAGAAGCATGGTCGAGTCAAAGGAATCTGATTGGCTGCAATACTCTTGTAGCGTTTGTACGAGTGAAGAGTATATACGTGTCCCCAGACCACTTCCGATCCATGGTATGCAAAGTTGGCGGTTACGCCAGATTAGGTAATTAGGATGCACTTAATCTTGACATAGCATAAATAATAGTTAAAACAATAATTGTTTTATTATCAGGTTTCAGAAATACTGCTGTAGCAAAGGCTGTACGATGCAGTGATGTTCAAAAAGCTGCCACTGAGCTGAAGAAGCTATTTAATGAGCTAATGGAATTCTTACATAAAGAAATACGCCATCTTGACATGGATACGATTCGGTTTCGTATAAATAAACATTTCAAAGAAGATGATATAGTGAATGTGGATATCGTTGACCCGTACCTTTCAAAGATCGAACACTATGATACTCCTAATGCTATCCTGAATTATTTTTATCGATACAACTTCATTGGGTACATCAACTACTCACTGGTTAAAGTATTTCAAGCGCTAGCCAAGAGTTTGTTATTGGACAAACATATTGAAGAATACGAGAAAGATTACCAGTGCTTCTTGGAGCTCAGCCTAATGCAGGTTCATGATGCCTTCCAACAGTGTCCAGACCTTCGTCCTGATTATCCAGCAGGAATACCGAAGTTTACAATACACTTGAAATCAGAGTGGGATGGGAAAAGTGTCTTGGAATTGAAGGAGTTTCTCAAAGAACGTTTTAACAACAGCAATTGCATTGATCAACTGATGATTACTGAAATCAAAATGAAGTGTATCATCATTACATTTGCTGTTCTACCTCATATTACCCAAACTGTACTACAATATCTAACCGATGATGATGTCATCAGCACACTGAAGAAAGAAGGAATCATTGTCGACGTCAGTAAACAATTATTACAACAGAAGACAATAAAGATGGAGCCCATGGTTACTGATTTTATCAATTGTACTAATATTATATTAATAGTTATTATATTTATAGGAAACACCATCAAAATTTGAGGCTGAGGAAAATTTACAAGGTTATCAGAATGTTATCATATTAATGAGTAATGAATATGATCCATTATATAGCTTGTGTATCAATGAAGCCAGATTGGGATATAACCCACACTACTGATACTAGTGGAAGTTTAAAGAATCAAGTACAGATATATAAAAACGTACGTGGTGTTGAAGCTATTGCAGCAGGAAAAAATGGAGGCAATGGTTACCAATTCTATATACTATATATAGTATATTTTTTGCATGTTATCATTTTATAATAATTATTATTTTATTAATAGGAAACACTATCAAAGGCTAAAGAAAAGTTACAAGGTAGAAAGTATTCAGTTTTATAAATAAAATTGAGTAATGAACATCCACACAGACCAACCACCATTAGCAGGTATACTGGATAAAACCACAGACACTAGTGAAATTTTAAAGAATTACCTTCAGATGTATAAAAGCATGTTGTTTGAACTGGAACAGACTAAAGGTAGTGTCTTTAAATATAGTCGACCATTGAGTATGTTATCTCCAATTTTTAATCTATTTTGTAGATAAACTTCTATCTTTAACTCGAACTCATAAAGAACTGCTGATGAAGCATCATCATGATAAGGTTTTATTGAGTCATGAAGGGAAAGGTGTTTTTCGTAAAAGAAAACTTTCTGACAGTGAAAATACTCCTAGAGCTATAAAAAGTTAGTCTTTATATGTAGTTGAAGCCTGCTGTCCACATTTGGACACTGCAAACATATAGCACGACCAGCACTGAGTGAAAAGGTGCTGCCCACACATCATTTTATATTCATGATTATTTAATTTTTTTCATAATTTTTATTCTATTACAGAGAAGGTCGACCAATCATCAATTCATGAGTTGGTTAGTTCCATATATTGAATGAATCTTTTATATCAATAATGCCATGCACAGTTCACTATTATTGAACCTTTTTCATTAAGTGTATATGGGTAATTTAAAACACTAAAAATATCATCTTAATTGATTAGAACAAAGAGCTATTCGAGGCTGCTGATAATGGTGATGAAGAAGAAGTCAAAACACTTATTGATTCAGGAGCTGATGTTGATACTACTAATGATACTAATAGTATAAAGGTACGTATATCAGGAGCACATAATAGTAGGTTTAAAAAGTTGAGAAGCAACTTTTTACACCCACTCAATTCATGTGCTCTTGGGTATATTCTGTATTATAATTTATACTATTATATTATTAATTGTGTACACTTTTAGGATGGTTGGACTCCATTACACTATGCCTCCTCCAAGGGACACACTGCTGTTGTTCAAGTATTACTCTCTCATGGAGCTACTGTGGATAGTGTTGATAAAGTCAGTATAATATTATGTTTGTATAATAATAATAAAATACATAACAATTAACCACTATAGTATGGTGGTAGGACACCGTTATATTTAGCCTCTATGAATGGACACTCTAAAACTGTTGAATGTTTGGTCTCCCATGGAGCACGAGTGGATACAAAAAATAGAAATGATGTAAGCGGAAAGTCTAGTAGTGTGTGTTATGCAGTAAATGTAGCATTGTTATAGTTAAGTGATATCTATCAATAACACATGCAGCTAGGTTGTCAGTTTAGCTTACGTACGTACTTTGTAAGTTGAAAATAGTAAAACAATATGTGCTCATAATGTACTTAGCAACAAGGGGCTTGGTTTATTGCATATGTGTGTATACACATGTACTAAGTAATAAATTTATACGGAGTTATTAATAATGATGTACCACGCTAGACAACCCATTTTTACACTGTTGAATAGTTCACATTAAAAATTTTAAAAGCAAGGTGGCTTGGCTTAATTGGTATTTAAATTTTAACCCTTTTGTGACAAGTGTCACAAATTTATGACAATCAAATAAGAAGTGGAAAAAAGAAAAAAATGTCTCAGGTAGATCTAGTCTAGATGTAGAGTTTCTTCAAGCAAACAACATAATAGAGGTCTAGATCTATCCAAAGACAAGCTCAAGGGTCATATATACTTCCCTATACTGCTGGAAGTATAAGAAAAATATATACCCTGGCAATTTTGTTTTGAAAGCATGGCCCATCATGGTATTAATAATTGTATTATTCACTATAGGATTACACACCACTGCATATAGCCTCTAGGAAGGGTCACAGTGATGTGGTTAATATATTGCTGTTTTACGGAGCCACAGTGGATATTAAAACAGATAATCAAGTAATTGAAATTATATATTTTTTTATGGAAGCATAACTATATGCGTGTGTTTGAATCAACTTTAAATTATTATTTTGTTTATTATAAAAGATGCAAGCAGCATAAAAGTCCATTAATTAAAGCTTAATAGGCTCTTTCATAGTGCATATACACACATAGTTCACTGTCATATTATTATTCACTATAGGGTATGACACCATTACATATAGCCTCTGCTCATGGTCACAGTGACATTGTTTATATATTACTGTCTTATGGAGCTGCAGTGGATAAAAAAGACAATGAGGTAAAATAGATTAAAGAATGCACAGCAATTAAGCAAAATATTTTGGTATAAATTTTCACTGATTCCATCTCTTGTACATGCCATAGGGTTGTACACCACAACATGTAGCTTTCATAAATCGTAAATTCAATGTTTATAAGATTTTGCTATCTCATGGAGCCACAATGAATCGTAATGTGGATGAGGTTAGTACTGAAATTAATTTACTGAAGAGATCGAGTTACATTAATCAAACAGGAATATTAACTTGAGCTTGTTGGCTTGATGTATACACATGTAGGTAAAAGTATAATATTTTTGATGTAGACATTAAAAAAGTAACTCCACAATAGATATTTTAGAATTAACCCTTTAATGCCAACCAATAATCACACCTAGGCGTTGTATAGATTATCCAGGTTTCCGAAAAGAGTGTAATAGGCTGACTGAGTGAGCAATGTGTACATGCTAGATGCAAAACATAAACACAAAAAGTGGGCCTCCATGGCTGAACTGGGCCGTTCAAAGGTGCGGTGCCTCTTGGTACTTTCAGTTTCTGGTTTTCAGGACTGTGGATTATTGAATTTGAGGGTGTGATTGTTTATGGGCGTGGTTTAGGGTGGGGCAGTCATTGGCCTTGGTGACCCTAGCTTGTCTATTATTATAAATACCATGCAACCAAACCTCTTGAGGAATTATGCATAATTTCAGCACTTCATGCATGTGCCTGGCTTTCACCTCTCACTAGTAAATATATATGATGTTGCTGAAGGATATGAATGTTAGCCTTTGGATATGTGTCAAAAGCTGCTGTCAGTTTGGGCCGTTGTGGGTGTGACGGTATAATTATGTAGCCTATTTAGTGTAGTATCGTACCTGTTTTATTTATTGTTGTCTTTCACTATAGTACCAACTGCCTCAGCTAATCTTGTTGATAGTGGTGCGTGGAATCAAATACACTAATACTGTCACAGGAAAATATAAATAATGTAAGTAATACTTCAGTAACCAAGCCAGTGAAGCCATTGGCATCCCCTCATAGCTTGACATGATTACTGTAATAGACTAGGTTAAGGAAATTACAATAATGTTATGATTAACTGTCATCAAGTAGACCTAACGCATAGTACAGAATAAAAGTATTATGTAGTAGTTAAAGCACGGTTGCAGTGCTAGTATATTTGTATGCACAATACAGCACGAGAGGCGTGGTTGAAAAAGCCATACAGCACAAGCCGAAGCCAAGTGTTGTATGGCTTTTGAGACCACGCCTTGAGTGCTGTATTGTGCATATAAGCACGTGCTCACCGTGCTTTAATTTATTTATGATATTTTTGTGTGGAGCGTATTGAAAACAGTTGCTGTTGCTGCTGAGTGTTTCTGTGAGTCCGCTGTGTGAGTGTTGTGTGAGTGTTTGTATGAGCGTTTGTGTGAGCACTTGTGAGTGTTTCTATGCTAGTGTTTATGTGAGCATTCAAAGTTGTTTGAGCGTTAAAGTTGTGTGAGCGCTTTCGTTTATGTGAGTGTTTATGTAATTAATAATCGTTTAACCACAAGGTGTTCTGTATCAACCACAAAGTGTTCTGTATATGACCACGGAACAGCTCCATACAATAAGTGTACTGTATGGCTAATACAGCACAGCTGGAGTCTTTGATCCGCCCATGCATAATACTTTAATTGTTTATGTATTTTATTTTATAGACTTATCCATTGTGAAGGAAGGACTGGTGGTCCAGCAGTAAACAGACGTTGACAATAATTTTTGTGTTTTTATAACTAAAGTGTTTCTTTTTTTTTGCATGATTTATCAACAGTACAATTATTTGTCTAAATAGCATGTAGTACACAATCATCATATCCTATCACATCTCCAGTACTGATATTCATTAGATCATCAGTAAACACAGTGACCTTCTCTACTAACACCCTCGTAACATCACCATTAGTAACAGCTTGGAGGGGACCATACTATGCTCCCTCTAACAGTCTTGGTTGGTTTATTGTATGAATTATCTTGGAATACCTTTACCTTAGGTATTGTAGACCCATCAGCAATAATGTGGAACCAATAGGGCGGGGCTGCCTGAGGTTTATGTATTGTGGCAGTACTATATACCATCCATGCCTGCTTAAATGTTTGCTTAATTATGATGTGCTGCATGTCAGAATAGGATTATTAAAATCGCCCTATTTTAAGAAGTAATCATTACTGCCCTTATATGGTAATTATTAGGGCGTGTCTTCAGCCACACCCTTTAGTTTTTGTTTTTTCCTTGCAGCAAATATGGCCACACCTAGTGAGGACTACAGTTGTTTAGGTAAGTTTTGCTTGACTCTAAATAATCTTCACCCAGTTGTATTGTGTATAATAGAGCCATAGACTTAGACATACTCGTTTATATATTGATTAATATTTTAGATATTGATAATTTCAATGAAGTTTCATTGGCTTGTGAGCCAATCTGTTCCCTGTGGGACAAGTTAGCAAAGTATCTCAACATAAGCAGATACACTGTTGAGGCCATTCGCAGTACTGAAGGGAAAACCGTTGAATGGTGTCTGGATGAGTTACTGACAGCATGGTTGAGGCGACCCTCCCCTACCCAACCCAAGCCGTGCTGGAGGTTACTGTGTAACGCAGTGTCTCATATTGATGGAACTTTATCAGAGAAAATACGGAGGGACCACCCCTGTGGATGTTGTCTGTGTAAAGGTTAGAAGACGTCACATTTCCAGCTTTGTTCTGCTCATAAAATATGTTTAAAGACTTGTATGTATTTTATGCATCCCATTAGGTTCCAGAGATACTCCTGTAGCAAAGGCTGTACAATCAAATGACGTTCAAACTGCTGCCACTGAGCTAGCAAAGTTGTTTGATGAGCTAATGGATTTCCTGCATAAAGAAATACGTCATCTTGATGTGGATACGATTCGGTTTCACGTGAATAAACATTTTAAAGACAAACAAGATGAAATGAATGATAGTATTGAGCCCCACCTTTCCAAGATTGAAGATTATAAAACTCCCAATGCTATCCTGAATTATTTTTATCGTTCCAACTTCATTGGGTACATCAATTACTCACTGGTTAAAGTATTTCAAGCACTGGCCAAGAGTTTGCTACTGGACAAACATATTGAAGAATACGAGAAAGATTACCAGTGCTTCTTGGAGCTCAGCCTAATGCAGGTTCACGATGCCTTCCAACAGTGTCCAGACCTTTGTCCCGATTATCCAGCAGGAATACCAAAATTCACGATACACTTGGAATCAGAGTGGGAGGGGAAAAGCGTTTTTGAACTGAAGGAGTTCCTTAAACAATGTTTCAACAACAACGATTGCATTGATCAGCTGATGATTGCTGGAATCACGAGGAATTGTATCATTGTTACGTTTGCTGTTCTACCTCATATTACCCAAACAGTACTACAATATCTAACCAATGATGATGTCATCAGCACACTGAAGAAAGAAGGAATCACTGTCGACATCAGTAAACTACTATTACAACAGAAGACAATAAAGATGGAGCCCATGGTTACTGATTCTGCTCAATGATAATAATACTAATAGTATATATTAATAGTTATTATATTTATAGGAAATACCATTGAAATTTGAGACTGAGCAAAATTTACAAGGTTTTCAAATTATTATCATGATTATTATATAGCAATGAATATCCACTATTACAGACCAACCACCAGTGAAGCCAGATTGGGATGTAACCACTGAAATTGTAGAGAATCAACTTCAGATGTTTAAAAGCATGTTGTTCAAGCTATTACAACAGCAAACAGTAAAGATGGAGGAAATGGTTAGTAATTATTACAATGATAGTGTATATACTGCCCATTAAGCTATATTTTATTAATAAATAGGAAACGTCATCAGAGGCTGAGCAAATGCTGTTTCAAGGTTGTTGGGAAAGAAATACTATATTATCATATATATAGGCATCATTATAATTACTGAATATTACTATTACAGACCAGCAACCACCATTAACTGGTATTCCGCAGGATGTAGCCACTGATACTAGTGAAGATTCAGAGGGTCAACTTCAGATGTGTAAAAGCATGGTATCAGAATTGGACCAGATTAAAGGTTGATTTGTTATTTCTAATATTCATATGACTGATTGTGATTGTATGGCAGTTTATAATGTCAGTAATCCAGCAACGGTTTACATGCATGCAGAGTACACATTTTTTTCATGCACAGCATGCCATACTGAATCACCATATAAATATATAGTCAATTTATCAATTATATATATATTTTTTTACATAATGGCTTTTATTTTTGACTGCCAAATATATCCACTATATGATAGTCAGTCATTGAGTGTACTCCATTTGTCTTGTATAGATGAGCTACTATCATTATGGACTCAACTCTCGGTAAAATATCATGAGGATTCATTAGTTTATGAGGGTGAAGTGGTTTTCCGTAAAAGAAAGCTTTCTGACAGTGAGAATACCTCCAGAGCTGTAAAAGGTTAGTACCATATGTAGTTATAAAGTCTGTTCACATACGGCACATGCAGGCACCATGCAGTTTGTTTACCTCAGAACTGAGCATTATAGTTTCAGTTTTATGTAATAATTAAACTTAATCCTGCTTCAATCAATGGACAAACCATCTCATTTTTTAAATCTATATTGATGGTTTTCAGTATTATGTATATAACGGTGTTTTTTTTTTCATCGTATAATAAAGACTCACTCATTTCTGTCTATTGATGGCTAAATGGATGAATGAATACTTGTCTGGCATTGCTTGGATTATATTTAATGATGCATTTCCAAAAATGGGTTATCTACTTTTGTTCCCATTGAGTTAAGAAATTTGAGCATTAGTATATTCGGTGACATTAATTACATAATTTTTATAGTCTGTTCATGCTGAGAAGGCACTGGATTATAGCGGAAGCAGCTTACATTTATACATGATGTTACTGCATATTTGCATGTGGCTCTTTATTACATGATTATGCAGCAATGCGTTCCCATGGGTTGAAATGGCGTTTGTTAGATAACGGGCCGACTTTTTGATATTTATATACCTCTTTATTATTGGTAGTTTCCACTCGAGATTTAGTCTGAAGTGATCTGCCTAGCTACGGATCCAGTTTCATAGCTAAACAATGAGGCTTACCAAAGATGCAAGGCAACCTATATATAGGCAACCATCACTCGACGATACTGTTTAGCAGAAAGAATTTTTGTGGTCTCTGGTATGCTCAACCTTCCAATGTATAAGATTCAAACTCCACTTTATACTAGTGCTATATTTTCAACAAAATTATATATTTCTATACTCGGAAAGAGCTTCTCAATTAATGGTGTTTGAAATTTTAAATTGCGGAGTTATTATACTTCAAAACTGTGGTGCCAACTCAGTGTGAACAGACTATAAGTGTAATGATGTATGCATGGATGGTGTTTTAGATGAAGCCAAGCAGGGCTTACTCAACACATTTATTATAGGTAATATTTCTTTTATTTTTCTGTTTCAGAAAAGGTTGATCAATCATCAAATGATAAGTTGGTTAGTTATGAAGGAGTGCATGATTTGATTTTTATTGGGCGATTTTTTTTTCTATTGCCTGCTTCATATTTAAGTGTTTACACCATATGTGAAACACAGATTTTCCTTCATTGATTAGAACAAGGAGCTATTGATGATGGCAGCTAAGAATAATAATGAAAAAGATGTCCAGAAACTTATTGATTCAAGAGCTGATGTTGATACTGTTGATGATAAAGTATGTGATGTATAGACCCATAGCGCGGCCAAATTAAGCTCAATAAATAGTTATATTATTTGTAGATTTGGTATACATTCCCTGTAGGGTAAAATATATCCTCAACAGTAGATGATATATAACATTAAAAATTTTACTGATTTCACAAACTACATGCACAATCATGATTCTGAGCAGAGAGCATTTGCAAGCATATATACTAAAAATTCATATACTTGCAGCTATTGATTCACCAATATACTAAAGTCTGTTCACGTTAACTATGACCTCCGTAAATTCCCCCCATGTATAAGATACGAAATGCGCCATACTTGGCTTAAGGTATTGGAAGATTTTTCTACTGCTGATAACTTTTAAAAAACACTTATTGGTATCAATACATTGCTTACATGAGAAGAACGCCAAGGACAAGACGAACATTTTTATTCTAAAATTAAAGCTGCAGTACACTTTGTTATAAAGTTACCTTCGTTTTCTTAAGGTCATAGTTAACATGAACAGACTTTAGCAAAAATAATTATTTTTATAGTTCAAAGAATTTCACTCAAAAAAGAAAGCTATCTCCACTTCCACGATGCAGTCTTATTGCCGACGGCATATGGCATGCATGAGCAACTCAATTATGAGGAAAACATTTTTATCCAACTGCCTCTGCATGCTATACGACTTATGGTATTGTTTGAATTGAACACCTATACATTTTTGGCTAAAGGGGTACCGCATTCATTATCACATGGAACCAATAAAGATCAAAGCTCAGTACTGCACATGTGTTATATCCAATATACATCCCTATAAACACGGGCAACATTGACCACATCCTGTGTGATATCTATATCCCCTATATCATAAGCAGGAAGCACTTCAGTGGTAAACATAGACTCAAGTATATAGTCTCGAGTGTGTAGTTGCGAAAGCTAAAAAGTTGGAAAGAAAACTATATACACGCAGACCCGAGAATACCATTTGCAACTCAGCCAGAATGTTTTGGATGTTTAACACTTTCAAAACAAATGAAAAAATCTTATAACAAACCTTTGGTATATATAAATATATACCATCGTCTAAATAACGGGCTACTGAGTGGCGTCCTAAGACTATATAATCACTATAGTTATTTGTTTGACAAATGAGAGTAGATATATGAAACGTTTCAGTCCAATAATAAATCACTTATTACACCCTATGCCTTCCATGCACGTGTATTATCGCAATACGCAATATTCATAATTCCTCAGGCTCCACCCTCGGGATTATTGGATATCATTTTCTGTGTACATGGCAGGGGTGTACGTATAACTTATACGTCTCTACTACTTTACACATTTTTTTGTCTCAGTCCCAAAGGCAAATCTGTTGGCCCTATTTAATTTTTCTTGCACTAGATGTATATGTGCCCCTCTTATTAATACAAATGCCAATAAGTGCACCACAGAAAATGTCCAACCAATCAGAAAATATTATATTTGACGTCTCTGTAGGATTGGATACCACTCGTACATATAGCCTCTGCTAAAAGTCAGCAGAAAACGACGGAAGAGATGAAAGGAACAATGACAACTGATTCTATGGTATAATAATATATCTCTTATAGTATATATGTACTAATAAATTAGCTATTTTATTTTACTCATAGGAAATACCATCAGAATTGGAAATTGAGCAAAATTTACAAGGTTATGAAACACTATAATCATAGTGATGAGTACTGAATATCTACTATTATACAGATCAACCACCACCAGCTGGTATGCTATCATTGAAGCCAAGTTTGGATGTAACTACTGACACTAGTGGATACAGTGAAGGAGACACTGAAGGAGGTATAGTACAGCTATAGTGTTATTATATACTCCCTGCGTGATAATTAGCTATAATTCGCTAGCTGGGAATCAACGACTGATAGATGAACTCAAAGAGGATGTATCACTAAAGGAAGCTGTTGATGCCTATGAGTATGACCGGAATAGACTAAAGAGACAAATTAAAGCATTAGGTATTATGGCTATAATAATAAAATCATCAAAATAATTATTGACTATGGTATCTTTTTTTTGTTTTCATAGAGGCTCATTTACAAATACAAAAGAGAATGGAAATTGATCTGGACCAGACTAAAAGTTAGTGCATGTCCCTAACAACTGATATTATAAATTGCATGGGAATTTTCATTATAATTTTATAGTTTTGTATCATCGTTTGAAATTAATAATTGTAAATTAAGCCACGAAAAAACCCATGAATAATGAAAATTATTACAGCTGAAAATTTCACATATACCGGCTCAATCTATTTTTGTTAGATGAACTTCAGACAACAAAGGTGTTGTTAAGTGGAGTTCAGGATAAATTGAATGAGCATGAGAAGACATTAGCGGAGGAAAGAAAAGAAATAAAGTTTTTGCAGTCTAAACTATTAGGTATAATATGCATGGGAGCATATAGTTTAATAATCACTTCGTAACATATGTCAATCTGTTACATTAATTGTTATGTAAGCTAAAGACTGTTCACATTGAGTTAAGGATTTGCTCTTAAATATTCATCTCTTGGAATTCAGTACTGCCCATATGCATGCACCACTGACCCACAGCACACTTCTGTATAATACATTATGACATAATGTATGAATTATTGCGCAATTAAATTAATTTCACTGAATAATAAGCAACTCTCAACTCAATGCAAACAGACTATAGAGATAAGACAAATCATGTATTGACATTTAAACATCCGTTCAAAAATTTATGTCCATATTCAAACATTTAAGTATCGTTTCAAACGTTAATTAAGCAGTTTACTATTGTGTCCCAGCAAACGTATTGTTATACGCTATTATGAGAAGAGTGACCTAATCATTGTGTATGACCAGCAGCTTTGAAGAGTTTTTTTAACACTAATAATAACATATTAAGCATATAATTCAAACATTCGTTCATTTTAAACAAAACAACTGATGTTCAATTGTTCAATTTTTAATTTTTTAACAACTGATATAATATAGACAAGATTCAATCTCAGGCTGGTAAACTGAAGCAGGATTTGGTTAGTTATAAATAATGTTGTCGTTATAATTATATATTATGAAGGGGTGTGGCTTACCATGTTTATTTAACTATGTCTATATATTATTATTTGTGTCAATAGAGTAAGGAATTGTTTTTGGCTGCCGAAAGAAATAATGCTAGACGGGTTGAGACTCTTATTGCTTTAGAAATTGATGTAGATGAAGAAAATGATAAGGTATATGTCATTTATTCTGCTTTTTAATTGCTGTATACTACTGTACTGTATTATAAGGGAGTATGCAATATTCCATTCATTGTGTATTCACTATAGGGTTGGACACCACTATATATAGCCTCTGCTAATGGTCACAGTGATATTGTTAATATATTACTGTCTCACGGAGCCACAGTGGATATTAAAGACAATGAGGTATATAAATATTCTTTCTTATCTTAATCAAATGTTATATATGGCATGCATGCATGCAAGCCCACAAAAGCATTAATATAGTCACCATGAGGCTTGGCCTGTCATTGGTTCACAACTATGTTTGCATTAACTGCAAGTCAACAATGTATAGAAGTATATACACGTTGATGTTGGCTCGGAATAGAACCAAATTCTATTCTATAGTGTCACGTAACGTCTAATGTCTATATACTCGTTAACATTAACTCCAGTCGTAATGAAATGCAATGTTATATTGTGAATCACATAAGCCTTCACACGTATATGACAAAGGCGGGTCAGAAAAACCCGAAGCCGGCCACAACACTTAAATTATTGGTGCATGGTTGCATAAAGCTTTTGATCACACCATCTCCATGATAAAAATTAACAAGAGTGCACTATTCTGTCCAAGCTGGAAAGACACTGAAGTTGTGTTGCAGTCATCGTTATTGTATGGTCAACACAACAAGTGTTGAGTCAAAAAGTGTTCACATGCATGGCCAAACATTAATTTGGTCAATAAAATTCACAGTAAAATTAATTTAAAAAAAAAAATTAAGCTAAAATTGAAGTAGTTGCGTGGAGCATAGTATATTATACTCTATATAGCATGGTTCTCTCTAGAATTTCCACTAAGTGGTACACATGCACAAAAAAATTTATGTATACACTCATGCAGTATACAGCAATCATTGCACGCTATATAGCTGACATAATATGTTCATACCTAGCTGATGCCTATATATATACCAATATACCCGTAAACCATACAATAAAATATAGTATTGCTGAATTACTGACACTTTTTCAAAATTAATCCAAGTGGTTCAAACCTTAATTTACTTGCACCCAAGTGGTGCAAGAGACAAAACCAAGTGGTGATACTGCTGCACCACCTGAAAAGAGCCTATATAGCGAGAACACTGCTCTATAATATTAGAGTCAGACATATACAGCATGCACTATTATATATCCTAAGGGTCACATTACTATTATTAGTATATTACTGTCTCTCGTATACAGTGAATATTAAAGACTATATGTGATTAGAGTCTTATCATAGTGCTAAGTGCTTTTCTATTTAATTTGTACTAGCTTGCCCTATATAGAAAAGTGGGTGTTGTCAACCTATGTATTTGCTTTCTTTTGCATGCATGCAGGCTCTAGTTTTATATCAAAATCACCTTTATTATAATATAGTGAGAAAGATGTGAAATATGATTTCTTTTAAAAGTTAGTTTCCCCTCCTTGAATATAAATTAGATACCAGATAGAAAAAAAAAACCCAGGTTACATGTACTTGTTGCTTATTCACTATAGGGTCGGACATCATTATATATGGCCTCTAGATATGGTCACAGTGATGTTATTAATATATTACTGTCTCATAGAGCCAACGTGGATATTAAAAGTACACTGGAGGTAACGATAAGATTTTACTAAGCGCGCATACATGTATAAGACACAATAATCATTGATAATTACATAACCACACCTCTATATGCATGTAGCACATATTGTATACTGTGCATATTTCTCATGATGATATTGTTTGGACTTATAATATTATGTATATAGCATGTTCTGGTATGCACTATATAAATGTTACCATTTAGTTTAGTGTATTCGGGTATATTAATAGTTAATTTACTATATATTATGTTTTTTTACCTAATCAAATTTATTTGGTCCTACAATACTAAAATCTTGTTTTCTAAATCATGCTGTTTGTAAAGAATCATACAATGACTTTATGTGGATGAGTTATAAGCATATCGTAGTGAAAATAACATTTTTTTAGCTTGACATGTATAACATAGAGAGTCAAGTTATTTCTTGTGTATTGATCATGCAGTTAATTAATCATTTTTTCAGTGTATACCTTAATTCTCATTCCTTCTCCTATAGGGTAAGACCCCACTACATACTGCTGCCCGTTATAATAGAGACCATGTTGTTCGTATTTTGCTATCTCACAAAGCCACAGTAGATGTTGTGGATATGGTTAGTATACTATCATGATATTGATCTATCATTTACCGTCTTTATTAATTGTTTCTGTATAATTTTATGATTAGAATCTCCAAACTCCATTACACCGTTGCCTTCTAAACTCCTCTGATAATAATGTTGATGCCACAGCAGAGTTATTGATATCCCATGGTGCTGATCTATACCAGGAGGATAAGGTTGGATTGTTGGCTTATAGTTTAAAACTGATGATTGATTGATGGTATTATATATGCCTCAGCAATAAAGGAATGCTAAAGCTGGTGGCTCTATATTGATCATTTTTTCATTAAATTTTACTCTTGCATATCCACACTTAACTGATGCATTATAAGTATAATTTTATCTTTGTTAATGACTAATGAGCACATGATCAACTCAACGCTGATAAAAGCACTTTAACTTGGATGTAGTTTGCAAAATGTAAATGATTGTAAGAGCTTGATCTAATCTAATCATGCATATAGTTTTAGAATAATCTACTCGTTCTTTATTAGTTCAAACAATCTCCAGTCCTTATTGCTACTGTGTTGGGTAAGGAACATCTGTTAGTATCCAATGGAGTCAGTGAAGACACTATAGCCAAGGTATATAATACTGATCAGTCCATGATGTGTATATAATGTGTTTATAGCCTACTAGCATCCTTCACTGTATTATTTCTGTTGGCTATATACTGTAGTATCGACTGCCTCAGGGATGGAAGGCAGAGTATAAATATCCTGATCGAATCAAATATACCAATGCTGTTACAAGAAGTGGTGTACAACATTATTATGTAAGTGATTTGTTTATTGACTAATTATTGTACTTGCAAGCTATCTACATCCACTTTAAAGATACTGAATGCTGTATATAGTGTTAAGGCTGATAATGTTTGCGTTCTGTTATGACCGGCGAACTAAAGCATCGCCGGTTGTGACAGTAAAATAGGACCAAGTTTTATTCAACATTAATGTCTGGCTTATCCATAATATTAATTTGTTACTAAAACATATTGACTTTGAAACTTGGCTCAGCCAAGTTTCACACAGTGGATCGAGTGTATGTTATTCTATTGTATATTTTGTAGACTCATCCGTTGTTCCAGTGAGGAAGGGCCACTCAAACAATAGAGTTCGTGGTTGCTTTATTAATTGCTCTAGGCTTCTATACCTTTTATCATTATAGTCTGTATAAATATGATCTTTGAAATTTAACTTAAAAATAAGTTTATTCTGATCTGAAGTAAAGTAAATGTTGTCCAAACGTGATAGCCGTAAGTACTTTTATAGTATGATTATAGTACTATGCAAGCCACACCCATTTCAGCGGTGACAATTTTTTTTAGCAACAGTGAGTAGTAGGTATAGTGTGTTATTTTGGAGACCCATCAACATAGAACTGCCAATTGGGCGGGGCTGAGGAGTTATGAAATGTAGCCATTTATTATCAGTAGCTAAGCAACTAGACTATGCCCATAAATTACAGGTAACTTCCGATCTCAACCTTTTGATATACCTTCTTTTAATTATTATTTACAAGAATAAAAGATCATTATAATGTAGTCTACTATTATAGTTAGATCATAGTGGTTATAGATAAAATAAATTACATGACATCTGTTGCTTATTAATAAAAAAAAAGCTAATAAAAAATTGATATAAAAAAGAATGTAGCATATTATACTGGTAAATATAACTATACCATAGGCATATGGATAATGGTTGGTCTATTTGGATATCAATAATTGGTCCAATTCTATTAATCTGTTATAAAATAAATGCATCCCATAAACATGAACGTGTTGTTGATTTCCCTCTGAGTCATAAGCCTTCACTTCACCCGACTCTATCTCCATGAAATCCTCTGAGAACACGATCCTATAAACCCACTTGGCATCACCACTGAATCCCACAGGGGTCCAGTTGATGTCTCCGCTGAAAATCCGAGTATCCGCGCTGTATGAAGCATTTTCAAACGGCTTTTTCTCAGGTGGTGCTGAACCATCATCCAGTCTCCATAACTGTGGGGCGGATTTGTATGATATGTAATTCTCTTCCTTGCTAAAGTGATAGCTTGCCAACCCGACCATGTTTCCCTGGATATATACGCCGTCATTGATAGTGTTGAACGGTTTGACGACAGCCTCACCACTCACTACCCAGGTAATATCGAATACCTTGATACGTTCTCGGCACAAAGGACATTTTCTGGTTACCTTCATCAGTTCTACGGCACACGAAGCACATATCTGATGGTTACAGGCTGTCTTTAT